>UZAN01044440.1:10064-26705 GCA_900618425.1 Echinostoma caproni | reverse complement strand
GGGGGGGGGGGGGGGGGGCGGCTGATCAAATTGAAAGCATAGCACAGTCACAATCGTAGTGCGACTACCACCATTTACGGAAATCGATATTCTCTGTTCATTCAGTGTATTTGAGTTGAGCATAGCTCACGTCAGTACATTCCAGACAGATTAAAATAGGTTTGACCAAAATCCATCAAATGGTCAATTGGTACATTTAATCTTCAATCGTCAATGCACCCCTGATTACATATTTCCAGCGAGATCGGTAGATATGTCACCTCTGACATTTTGTCCATCTCTTTTCTCTCTCTCTATCGGGAATGTTCGTTTATTATTTAAATCTACTGGGGTATAAGCAGGTTCATAGTTCTTTTTAAAGTGATCTGTTTTCCGACTCTAACACATAAAATGTGTCGAGATTGAAATGCGGGGAGTGAGACTGGTGCAACTTGAAAAGAGGGGTCAAGTATCTATGCGGGTCGAAATCGTGACGTAACCCGATTATCCTTAATCTAGTTTATAGACTTGGATTAGTCGAACGTGCGTCTATGTGTATGCGGGATAACCTGATGAATCCAGTAGAGATGTGTCCATGCATGAGAAAGGATGAAGANAGTGACTTTTGGTACAAATGAACAAACAAGCGATTCTTTCGGTTCCGTCGTTGATTTTAAGCCAAAATGGTAATTTGACAGTGCATGGTAGACTGGGGAAAATTTGGATGGTTCAACTCAGATTAGACCAGATTACCCAGAGGCAAACCACCCGTTTCGTGGTTCTGTCGTATGTAACCCTATTACGATATTTGTACTCTCGATGTATCCGAAAGCACAAATGCATGCTACCGGGCTTATCCCCAGGTCGTGATTTGGGAGACAGTCTCCAATCCGGTGGTTTACCGTGAATAAGCTCAGTTTACACTCACTAAATAAGCGATGACGGTCAGAGCAGTGCTCGAGGGATCCTTGGGGGGCTTGTGTGGCCAGAGGTCTCCACCGTAAAACAACACTACTTTGTAGAGACCGATGTGGAAAACACGACCCGTGACTAAATTAGGGCCACTACTTCTGCCATGCTCCACCTATCCGACAAAGTTTTTCGGAAAGGGTGAGTAAACTGCACAAGTGGTCAACGGCTCGTCTGGAGCAACCCTGCTGACTTTCAGACTACACTTGGACGCGTAAAAGTTAGAAGTTCAGTCTGGAACAAAGAGCCCGGATGAAGTATGATTATGCCGTCTCCTACTCTTCACTGGGTGACCCAGTAGTAAATCAGGCCCGAATTGTGCTGGGGACACCACTCTGTATCCTATTTATAAAACACTGGATGGATAATATGCAATATTGTTTCCTTGTTTGATTCTCCTTTATTTTACGTGGTTTTCCTCTGTATCGGAATCCCACCCGTTTTCTATTAGTACTGTCGGTACTTTGGGGCTGTGTTTATTCGCAAGTCATTATATATATNTATATATGCGAATCTCAGTTGCAGCTGGGAGAGTGGATTTCTAACGAACAAGTCTCTAAGATTGATTGCGATGGTTCTGCATTAGTTGTTGTGGGTTCGGTGAGTCAGATGATTTCACAGGTCAAAGCAAGTAATTTTTGTTGAATTATTGAAAACCAGGTATGCATTACTTTTATATTCATATTATAGGAACGTATGGTGGTCAAGTTCATTTGACTCGCCATCTTGGCGACGGTGAAGTCTGTGCGTTCGACTCCCAGACCTAATGTGCTTATTAATGGCTCAACAATTTCCATTATAATATGTATCACGTGCTCGGGCGGGTCCGATTAAGGTTGATCGCAAGCTCCATCCCACTTAAATACCACCTTCCACACGAATCCAAAAAAATCTGTGGTTTCCTATCCGATTAACGATATCAAGTACAGCCTGATCTTTAAAATTTTCTTTGCGCCTTATTCTCCGCGGTCAAATAAAAACCCTGGAGTCTTGACAGATTATAAGCATTGTAACCAATCCCTAAACAGTGGCCAAAGCTCCTAACAACTTTCGGTGGTAGTGGTGGTGGCGGTGGTAGTCAGTCGGTTGTATTGTATTGTAGTGTAATAACTTTTGTAGGCATAATACCTACATTTCATTTCGGGTCACTATCATTGCTGTAATTTTGGGTCGCGACGCGCGAGGCTCGAATCTTACCGGCCGCATGCACTTTCAGTGGTAAGCAACTTTTTTGTCGTCCAGCTCAGTCCCACATCTGTCGTATGGGTTGCAGCACTTCAACTCCTAGGGAGTGAGACTGCTGTTTACCACAAGGAAACAGTAGGTCCTTGTGACTGTGCGCTTTATCCCTTTGACCACTCATCATGTGTGTTGATGTGTAATAAAATAATAAAACAATTCTACTGCATAAATCCGAAAAAATGGCGGTAACTAAGACTATCAGTAAGATGATCTTATCATAGTATATTGTTGTGGTGGTGTAATTAAATTCAATTGTTTCTGTTGGCAGTTATCATCGGCCATTCACGGAAATATTAGGTTGCTGGGATAGTTGTCAACCGCTAGATGACTGCCCCAATCTGTCGAGTAGTAATGTATAGAGTAAAAATGAGTGATGCAGGTTGCTCAATATCGGAAACTAGTTGACTGTTACCAGCAAGCACGCAAACTTGTACCATCCATCATTTCCTTCTTGTTGAACGCTCTGTCCCAATCTGTGTTCAAGCTGTTCTCCAACTCCGAACTCATGGGGGGGGGGAGCGGATTCCGACGCACGACGATGTGAAACGACCATCAAGATGATCACTGGTTATTTTCTAACTTACATTATTGTGGTAGAATTTGATATCATACTGCAATTTTTGTAGGTCTGGTCTCATGAGTTTTAATGAGGGCCAGGAACAGGCTGGAGGATGCACGAAGTCATTTTCTCCCCCCCCGCCCCCGCCCCCCACGTCCAATGAGGGTTTAATCCAATTAAAAGACAATGATAAATAGTTGCATGTCATTTGTATAATGAACCCGTTTTGACCACTGACAATTGACGAGGGTCTGACCATAGTGCGTGAACTCCGTGGACAGTTCTTGGTTGATCCATAATACGGGATATGACGGTGGAACAGGAAGGTTCTAATGGCGACAGGTAGGCCCAATAGGCAGAGTTAAACAGTTTATTACTGTTCTCACACTGTTATTGTCCTAATCATGCCAACGGTGATGATGCCAGTGGCGGTGGCGCTTATTGTGTGTGTTGGGGAGGGGGGCCGATAGTGATACGAGTCCTGTCTGTGTAGTCAACCTGTTCATGTCATAGTTATGAGTTGAATTTGCTCGTGTACACAAAAGGAGTGGTCCATAAAAAGTATCTGTTGCCGAGTCGTTTTGTGATCATAATGACCTATTGCTGACATGAAATACCATCCGTGGGGAGGGGAAACCGAATGGTATTATTATATGAGGGCGGGTGGGTAGATGGGTGGTAGCAGTATTAAGAGCAAAACAATTGACTTTGAGGTCATTCGGTGTGACGGACGGCTATCAGATTGGGGGGGGGGGGNCCCCTGGTCCCAAATGGGTTGTCAACTGAAACTGGCTCGTTCACGCAAATTGAGAAACTCCGTTGAATGAATTTGGCATCTACTTCAAACTGACTCTTTGTCCGTATGTTAGTTACTGGTATCGCCATCTGCCCCCCCCCCTATGATGACCTTGTATAACCCAGATCTAGTTTACGACAGCTCAGCAACATCGATCATTAACCAGTTGTATATGTTTAAGCGGAGGGCGTCAAAGAGGCCTGGTTTGGTCATGTGGGAAAGAGAAACTGTCTATTTTGTGTTAAAAAGAGCTGATTTAGTTCGCCTTCATGAAACAGGCAGAGGGTAAAACAAGTAGAGACTTTTGGAGCACGAGCCCTTCCACACTCTAATCGTGGCAGTCTGTATTCACTGAAGGTCAAGAGAAAGTAAAACTTATCGAATCAATGCTAGTGTACAGAAGACAAGTTCACATAGTTCGGGCGTTATATTGTCATGCAGAAGTGGGAAATTTCACGAACCCATTTAGCCAGTGCATTGGATTTACCGAATAAACAGCAGCGCCGAGGACGTCGCAGGTCTGGCACTTGTCCTCCCTGCAAAACGCCACAATAGTTTGATTACGGTACTGTCAAGCCTCATCTTCATGTTCCTCTCATCCTATGGTGTATTCGGCCTTCGAAAGCCTCAATATGGTCGGGGTGGGTGTCTGGGATTGTGACTGGTCATCATTCCCTTATACCTCGCGAAATGATCCTATATGACCAAGCGTCTCAAATAGCCTCTACTGAGGAAGCCTTCTCGTGGCGGAGCTATTTTCGCACTAAAGTGAGAGGACGAAAAGCCGACATCCGAGGCTATAACCGGGTTGATGAACCGTTGGCAGTTCACCTAGGGGAATTGGCTAAAAACCCTGATTCCAAACCAACCAAGAAGAGGTGTAAGAACCACACGCACACCTTCCTGGTCGCGGTACTGGTCATCGGCTCAATTGGGCATCGAGGTGTATTTGCAACTTGGACGTTTGGTCCCGTCCAAAAGGCGTACGATCCAGTGAACTGGACACCGGCCCCCAATGGATTTCGGACTCTGAGCTTCGTCCTGTTGTCTTGCAGGTCTGGCTTTCTAGCCAAGGGCTTCGGGTGGGTATCCCGAGGCCATCCCTCTTCCTCGGCCAGGGCAACCGGGAAGTACATGCCCACAAAACCCATGAACATATTCTTCAAATTTCTTTCTGTTCATATGTTGTGGCACATTTTCCAGTTACCTATAATTGGTTACGTGTGTTGAATTTGTATCCGGGGTGCGATGCGGAACGCGCATTTCCGGTGAGCTAGAAACCCGAACGTCAATGCAAGAAAAATATTGCACTTTACATGCTGGAACTTGTGAACGCTCTTGGATGACGAATATCAAAGTATCACCATGCACACACCCCGAGATTATCAACTCTACGTTGCTCAACTTTGTAAGTCAGGTTACTATCTAATGGATCCTGGTGCATTAACACTCCGGGACACACTGACAGCTCCAGGCCAAGTGACCTCAAAACGCTCTAATCGATGAGCTCAACGGTGCTTCAGGGAAGCCCCTCAAGGTATCTCTGCAACTATGTTTTACTCTCCTACGAATGCCCCTTAAAACAACGCAGAAATATGCTTTCTAAAAACGATGATCGTCTTGTCAGCCTTACTAATCTAAACAGATTAGTTGTCTGCAACACCCGATTCCATTACTGAGAGTGATGTCTGATAACTTGATGATTGAAAAACGGTTACAATGAACGGTCACAATGGTCATCTTTGGTTGAGGAGTGCAGAGCGTATCGCAGCGGCACATATCATGTCCCCGTGCAAGTCACCTTCAAGAACTATTCCTCTGATGGTTGTAAAACAGTCCCTAACAGCTGAATAAACACTGTGACTTTAGAAATGTTGGAGAAACATCAAGCATTAGTGAAAACTATTACCTCTGTTCATTCCGAAGCGACAGCTGCAGACGAACAATGGAAACCGAGAGAGAAGTCTTTATCACCGAGGTGGTTCGTAAGGATAATGCTTTTATCCACCAACGCACGAAGCGCCAGTCTAATCCATAGCGCTGCTCAGCACCAATTCGAACTTGAGGTAACGCGCTCAGCCAGGAAGGATACAACCCCTACTGGACGAAGATCGTTTCAAACATGGAAACCGCGTCACGGACTAGAAAGCTGGTTGGATTCAGTTCCAGTGCGTCCGGAGAGTATAATCATCCCGAATCCATGATATATGTGTTTTTTCTATCAGAAGAGGAAAGTATAACGATTGTCTGAATACCCTGGTCTGCTCCTGAATCGCCTTGCAAACCATTCACCGCCTTCAATATCATCGGTTTCTCCCGAACACTCTTATATCAATCATGAACCGTCAACCCAAGGCGAAAGTGTGAACATCATGAAAAAAGTGAGGGGCAAGAGGACTGCGGGAGAAGACACCATACTCCACGATATATAAACTGCTTGTTGGTGTTTGTGGGTTTTGCGAGCTGGAAGTGTTGTTTTGCAGATATTTTGTAGCCAGATTATGCAACCTTATCAGCGCGAAACATTTGCGAAGAACACTCCCCGCTCGGAGGACCCAGCAACAACACCATCTGCATCCTGAGCTACAATTATTCCGCATTAAGCAAACAACCTGTCTTTCAGCAACTACAACAGACCCGATACAGGCACAATTTCGAATCATGGGGAACAGTGAAGTATTTCTCTGGAACAGGGGTACACTCATGTTACTCCCTATTCCGAAGAAAGGCGACAAATTAATGTGTAGTTACTACAGAGGAATCAGCCTGATTAATGTAGCACCCTAAGTCTTCTGCACCACATTGCTCCACGGTTTTGTATGCCTAATGGATGCACACAAACTGTCCAACCAAGGAGCCTTTCTGTGTGGCAGAGGCTGTTAACTAGAATGTCACTTTAAGTACACATCCCACTTGTGATAGTTGTGCAGTGCTTGATGTATGAATAGTATTTTCTGGATCTATATAGAATGCTAAGCTTGGTGTTGAATGCACAAAGTACAGTACAGTACAGTTCGAAATGGCATACCTAGTATGAATGTGTTGTCGTACTGTACAAGTTCACACATCAGTATTACATTATTCATCAGATTATCAACAATTGTTACATCATTTCAGCTTGAGCACTCAACTTCCACGCTGTCTTCTATACCATCCAACGAGACGTGTTGCGAGCAATACTGAGTGACTACAGAATGTCGGGCTAGTTTTTGAGATGGTTTATAGAGCATATCAATCTACTACTGGTACACACATCCGTATATAGAGTGAGGACTCGCGGGAATTCTTACCAAATACGGGGTTACGACGAGACTGTCCACTGTTGATAGAGCTGTTTGATTGCACGATCGATTGGATAACGACCAAAACGCTTACGGCTGGCGGGTTAGCACGGTGCCAACTCCACAACAATATTAAAAGAAACACTGGAAGGGTGAATTGGGATACAGAACGAACTGTAAAAAGGGTCACACAGTTACAATGGAAAACGGAACATAACAGGGATGATAACAATATTTTGCGTGTGTCACTGTACACTTTTGATATTCTTTTGTTTTGGTTTATTGTTTTTATACAGGGCACGGGATTTCGACAGGTAAACCGTACAGCGTTCGCCCCACTGACATCTATTTTGAGTCACATCTCTTAGCATCTCTAACAAACGATAATCCTTATCCCTTGGGCCCCAACCTGGAAGGCGGGCTGCACCAACCGAAGCCAAAGCTGAACCTAGCTTCTTCATACCTCTACGCCATGTCATGGTCTGATCACCGCGACGTTTCTTTCAACCTTGCCCAGCATGTGCAAAAAGAGCACGGAAGGGGTAGACGATGGGCAGGCATACACAAAACATGACCAAGCCATCGGAGGTGACTTAGAACGATTACTTCTGTTAGAGAACGAATATCCGCCGTTTGACCACATTCAACTATTCACATCAGTTAAATATCTACGCCCTGCGACACTTCCAAATGGTCTTACCGAAGATGAGACCGGCTTACGAATCAACGGCACGCGAAGAGCATCGTCGTACCAATGAAGGAATCAACGGGGGCGGAAGGAGAACAGTTTGTGGTCTAAACTCGGTATGCGGACTTTGGCTATGAAACCGCGATCGGATCACCAGGTGTACAGAAATATTAGCCAATCAGCCAGTTGAAAACTGCTGTTGAAGATATCCAGGAGGCTGGCTCATCCTCCAGTATGGGATAGTGGTGGAAAAACAATCGAAGATCACTGCTGAATTACAAAATATCAACGGCCCATGATAAGGCTACTGCTACTAGACAGATTACATATACTCAACAGGGTTTCCGAAGGAAGCGAATAAACTAAAAGACGGAACATCAGCCTGGCCGGAACAGCTTTTGCAGATTGCACTGCAATATGCAAAGATAATAGGTATAACCGTGAAGAAAAAGATTCAGTGTTGATAGGGGTGTGTGTGATATCTTAGTTCCAAGAATACCTATGTGCTATAAAGTTTCGTGCAATCGATTTATCCTCTAGCAGAAAGTAGTGGTATAGAAGCAAGAATGAATTAATTAAGTTCTCATAATTCTACTGCTGGTGGATTCAGTGTATTGGCATTTTTAACAATTCTGGCGCGAAAGTCTGAAATAACAGTGCTTTCCTCCCCAAACTCTTCTCTGCCTAATGTCACGTTGGGTATATAAGATGCATACACCATTGTTTATACATTTGCATGAGGATTTCATTCGCGGATACGGTGAATCTCGTTGTGTATAGAGCAAATGAAGCGTGAACTGAAAAGCAAGGAAACACTGCACCGCTGTTTAGACCTGGTCAGGCCTCATCAGCAGGGTGAATCTATCGACTCAACTGGATATCCATCCCGGGACCTCACAGATAGACCGCAAACATACTACCCACTTGACCACCTGGCAAGTGGTCAAATCGGTTTTTTTCATGTTGTATGAAATAGTACAACCCATGATTACAAGATTGTTATGGACAGGGCTCCTTGCTTGACTCAACACTAACCTCCAGTTTGGAACAACTGTACAGTGCTGACTAGTTTTCCAGTTCTTGCATCGTTTACTCTGCACACGACAAAATTCATCACTTCACCTATGGGTTTAACTGATATCTACTTATTTATTTTATCAACAAAGAAGATATTCGTCGTGTATATAGCAAATGTGTGAACTAAAAAGCTAGGAAGTACTGGGCAGCTGTTTCGACCTGGTTCGGTCTCATCGGCAGTGCGAATCCATCCACCCAAATGGAGATCGAATCCGGGACTTCACAGGCCAAACGCAATCATGCTATTCAATCTGCCACCGGGCAGGTGACCAGACAGCTTTTTTATTTTCCATTTACACGATATAGCACAACCGATCTTTGCGAGCTTGTTGCGGGCCACAGACCTCACTCATCTCAGCACTAGCCTCCAAGGTTATGAGTCGGTTGGAAATATTTACAATTTGACTACTTGTTTCATTTGAGTAAGGGAGGATTTGATTCAATTTCAAAGGGGAAATTGGTCGTGTAAATAGCAATTGGAGTGTGAACTGAAAAGCTAGGAACCTCTGGACTTTGAAAAATAAGTTTGCCAATCTTTTGTTAAGGCAACCGGCTTGCCTCTTTTAAGTGAACTAAACCTGCCGATGCAATCGCTATAGGACACTGTAAAATCACTGTGGTTAACGAATTAACGATTTATTTTCCGAGACGATTGCAAGCGTCAATAGGCAACGTGCTATTTCCAAGAGATTTATTACCCCATTTGCAGAATGCTGTTGTTGTTCCCAAGTTAGTCGTGACTGAAAGTGCTTCAAAATTTTTCCTCGTTTGACTGATTACTAATCTAATCGCATTTTTTCATTTCAATCTAGTAACAGATACTATTCTCACCTCGTTCCAAATGGGCAAGGGATTACACGCAACTAAGCCTACAGCCTAATTCACATCGATCCACGTGACAGCTTCATCACTCAGTTATCCTTATCCACTCAACGAATGATGATACATCTCTGCACTGCAAAAAAACGCACAAATTCATTTCGGCTGGATTCTAAACTGTGTAGCAGCCCCTGAGGCTAACAGCCCCAGGGGCTTCGAGCTTTATCTGACTACTATGAACTGAGCCACGTTGTCTGTGATCGTACTATTTGTTTGTATGACGCATGGGAATCACGTGATGCGTCTGAACCGGATGCATGAATCACAAAAAACTCGACCAGTGAACTGACGAGCTGAATACCACCATAGTGAATTCTGAATTCGAGAACGCAGTGGAAAAACAATTCAAGTTGACATATGTAACGAGCGCATGTTATGAACAAAGAAACTGTGTACCTGTGTGTGCGTGTGCACACGTGTCGGACCGATTTCACACCCAAAGTAAAGATGAGTGCATTTTCATAGCAAAGCTACCCGCAAAGATGTTTTCGCGGAACGAAATTCATCAAACCAAACAATTCGAAAAGTGAGGCTGATCTTGTTCCGTTGGGAAATCAATATTTACCGGGTGTCATTGGATTGCAATTCATTCGCGTGTTTACTTTTTCTCCACAGTCATGTCCCNCGAAGCATAGCCGCCATATTGTTACTATAAACACAATCAATAAATCATTTCAGTAATTAATTCATAAGTGTTCCCGGTTTATCGTTCTAACCGCTAAATAAAGAATATATTGATATGTAGAAATATTGCAGTACAAGTAAAACAGAACTGTAGTGACTCAAACCGGAAAAAATAGTGCGGATATACAAATTGTGGTATTGTAGCCGATACACAATGCGTGCAGTGCAATTGGAGTGATACGTCAACAAAGCGGCACCTCAGTCCAGTGATGTGAGGATGGGCCCTTTGTGCTTGGAGGGGTTGATTGTAGTGCAGAAACGATGATAGTGAGGGTATTATTTAATCGTGGGACTGATTTCTTTACATGCACACAGTGCTTCCGTTGCAGCTTTTGGTGACAGAAATCACTTTTCAGTCTAAAAATCAACATACCCCAGAGCTTCGTCGCTATTCGTCTTTTTTGTGATGCAAATACACCTATGAATAAACTGACAAAAGACCACTGGATATGCATGCCTGACGATCGGCAAGAACCGGTCGTGTGCTTCCAGGGGGAATTTTGTCGAGTCCTTCATATACTACTTATTATGAAACATATATACCATGATAACCCTTTGATTGACTGCAGCGCTGTCTTATGAATGACTAATAGTCAATTCTGCAACCACCTTTTAAAAATGTACACAGTGCGATGAAGATAAAGTCGTCTCTGTAGGGGTTCAAAGCATGAGTTTTGTATATGGCCCACACCTCTGAGAAATAGAAAGTAATTGATGTCCACACCCTCATCGATGACAGTATTGTTTATTCCTTCATGGATAATCTGAAATATGTCTATGATGATATACTCGACTAGTCAATCGGAGGTAGATCAAGTAAAATGTGAATAGCTGTGCACCGATTTTCCGTTCACGTTGTATTGGTTCTTTATACGAAGCAATTCCCTATGTAATTGAACCGAATCATCATGCTCAAATATGGATACCTCGCGGATCTGGTTTCAGTTCATACTGATTGATTGACTGATTGATTGTGCGTTCACAGAGGATAACAGCCGAGGAGGTCAAATGTCCATTACCCAAGATCTGAATTGAAAGACTGTTGTTACCGAAACTCTACTAATTTTAGTAATTCCCGCTGGATTAGATCATCGTTCGGTAAATGAAATATCAACCTACGTGTATGTATTCCACTAACAAAACCCTTAACTGCTCATCGTAGGAGCCACTCCCCAATACTGATGCTTCACAGGCGTGGGAATGCTTGTTGATGTGACCATCCCGGGATCAGAATACTTACTGCCAGGAATACTCCTTCATTTCAAGTTATTAGTGCTCCTACTGCTGATGCGTTCAAGTTACCACTCAGTGATCAATCGTAACATCTGACATTTGTCATTGGACCAAAATATTGATTAGTTTATTTATACAATTATTTATACAGTATAACTTTTTAGGTGATCATTTGGGATTTGATATGGACCAGTTTTCTAACATTGCCCGGAGTACAGTTTATCTTTGAATCAAAGCAGCTATCGTATGCATTTGTCTGGGGAGCACCAAGGAGATTCTTCAAACGCGGAATTGTTGATGCTGTATCTGAAATTGGTTGGATATATGACGACATTTCTTCGCAGTCAGAAAACAGCCAGATTTTATACTCGTTCATATGTTAAGAGAATAGATGTTGGTGCTCAAAAATTGCAAAGCGCAGACGTTTTCTTTGAAATATTTTTTTGATAATTTTTCACATAATTATTGTGCTATTGCCCTGACCTGACCTAATCGTCTAGTTGAAGACATGACCACTTTCCCTTCTGCTGCTAGCTGAGCTTGGGGACAAGAATGGAGGGATACTTCATGAATCCTGGTAGGAGATACAACGCGCGATCAATATGTTACTTTAGTGCCCGGGGTATTATCTTTTGCTGTGCAACGATTTGAGATGCACCAATAAATCAAAGCCAATTAACACCATAGGAACGGATTCGTGGTCCTTCCCTCTACAAAAGCTATTGGCTCCCATCGATGAAAGGCACGTATAATGGCAAAAAGAGAAAGTAACCTTTCTATCAGATGTCCGATAAAGTTGACTGACCCCTAGTCCAACTAATCACTCATTTCATGTCCAGATTTAGCCATAGATGTTCCGTTTGCCCCTCGCCCCACCGTTCACACATCATGCTCCCCGATACACAAATTGACCGGGCTGGTGGAGAGTATCGTTCGAGCACGAATAGATCCAGTGCTCACACACAGGTCACCCGGGATCGATTGTCCAGATTGGACACGTTTTTTATCCATTCACTGTTAATGAAATTGTGTGAAAAGTGATCAGCATAAGTGTAACAAACATGATACAAATCTTGTCACCGATCAACGGAGAAAGTGGATTTCTGTAGCATAGCAGTGTGTGCGTTGAGTCTGATCGTATTGTTTTTGGTCTCCGAAATATTCCAACATGGAGATCTATTTGTGAAAGAAGTGATGAACGAGGGTGAGGGTGAGTATCCAATTGACGGTTTTTTCACCAGTGAATTGTGTAATCCGTGAATAGATGTGTGAAAACATTGATCAATCGGTGGATATGGATAAGAGCTGACCACTGTTCTGTAATCATGCATAATGGGGTAAGAGAGAACAGTTATTCGTAAAAAATGTTCACAAACGCAACTAAGCAAATTGAAAGACAAGTATATAGTGAATTTCGTCGTATACAGGGTAAATGAAGCGTAAACTGAAAAGCTGGGAAGCACTGAACAGCTGTTTCGACCTGGTTAGGTCTCATTAATAATGCGAATCCATTGGCCTAAATGGGGATCGAACCCGGGATATCACAGACAGAACGCAAGCATACTATCCACTAGATCACCGAGAAGCTGATCAGACTGCTTTTATTTTCCTTAGACACATAAACCATCTTTGTAAGCTTGAGATTTAACCTGGTCGAAATAGCTGTTTAGTGTTTCCCAACTTTTCAGTTCCCGCCTCATTTAGCTTGTACATGATGAAATTCACTATATAATCGAATCGAATCATCCCCTTCCTGTCACGAAATATAATTACTGAAAAGAACTTGGTCGTTATATTTCCTCAGAATTATCTATCTGATATTGCAGCTCACCCAATCACCCGGAGACTACTCACTAAGAAAACCCATCAAAGACTGACCGTAATTTAAAGTATGTTGATAACAATACGCTCCAGTGCGCATAACACTGCCATGGTATGATATATATGAGCCTCAAGATTGGATTGTTTGTAATAATTCTTCAAGGCACAAGGGGGTTATTATAGAGATTCGTTGGTCCGTTGCCATGACTAAACTGGTAGTATTGTAGTAATTGTAGTGATTCGGTGTGTGTTTGTGTGAGGATAGAAGTTGTTTCACCAAATAGTTAGATCGCATGGAACTGTGCATGAACGCTAGTGGAGAATACTTGGATAAAATATAATACTTATTATTGTGTAACAAATAAATGGTTTGTGCATCCGGAAACCCTTTGCTCAGCCGTTGTATATTTAATGTGAAAACCAATTCGTTGCTTCAGGTGAACCCTCTCTGCGGATGATGTTGAAAGAGAAGGGTGGCGAGACTGAAGAATAATCCCGGAGGAAAACTGAAACTTCTCATTGACAGGAGAGTAACATTTTTATCCATCAGCACAGTATTCCGATTCCATCATCACTCCGCTTTCACTTCCGCAAACAACGTGATATCTGAACAGGAAATTTTCACAAAGAAGTGCTGTCTTCAATGGCAAACGAGGCCAAAAAAAGTAAAGTAATGAGATTTAAAAACAAATATTGGTGTATTATCGATGCTTTGTGCAGGCAACTGTGTCTACATTTCAGTCAACAATGTATTCACCGTTACAATGGGATAGAAAATGAAATGAAAATTCATATACAATAATGATAAAACTTAAACAGGTGTTCATCTTTGTAGGCTCAAAATTACTTCATTGAGAATCTTCACCGTGTCAGTGAGAATACGAGCTAGATGAGGAACCACTGAGTTGCGATCAATGTTTATGTGAGAGGGCAGGCTGATAAATCGGGAGTGAGCGTGTGACTGGGGTAATTGAGTAGCTTATGAGCGAAATTCTCACATGAAGTGATATGCAAATTACACAATTTTGTGATCAGAGTATATAAAGGAATAAGAGAAACACGGCTGATAATTACTAAACCGCGACGAAGAGTAATTAAATTCTTTCTAAATAACCCAGAGAAAACAACGAGCGAACAATAAAGTATGACAGGAAAAATACATTGATAAACAAAGAAACATACACTTTTATGTCTGACGCAAAATTGACGAAGCTTGCCTACTTGAAAAGATAAGCGACACAGTCTACCAACACAAGCAAGCCCATGAGAGGACCACCGTTGATTGCTATCTATGATGACTCCTAGTTATGTGGTGGTATGTGTTCTGGTGACGGGTACGGAGTTGATGACTGAGGGTTCCGAAGGATAATCAGATCGAGAAAGACTAAAAATGCATTCAAAGGATTGAGAAGTATTCAACCGGAGATCGGATTGATTCGAGAATGATTGCACTTGTACTAAACTGTCGGAAAATGATTCTATGTCCGGTTGGTTTGAAATAGTTTGACATCAGCATATTTAGAGGTCGTAGTTGGTTGGATAGAGGGTAAGTCACTGATGAAGGTTGAAAATATGGAGAAAGCACTGCACCCTGAAGGGTTCCAGAATTATCCACTAACGGTTTTGAACTAGTGCCATTTGCTTTCGTTCTATGAATCCTTCTTGTGAAATAGTCCTTCAACTACAACATTAAATTGGCAAAGCAACCGAATGACTGTAACTTTCGTTGAACAAGAGATCGTGGAATGGAATCAAAAGGGGAAGCATAGACAAGAAAAACGCAACGAACGGACTTTGGAGAAACGTCTACAAATTAGCAAATAAAGTGGATGGTTGCGGAGACGGCATCCAAAGTGCACCTATTTGGCTTGTACGCAAACTGAAGGGGGTCATTGAGAACAAAACTACCAGACTGCAACAGCATGAGAATAGCGCGCTCTGCAAGTTTATGTTCAGAGGAGGTGATGGCGATAGGACGAAAACGTTTAGATAAAATGCCATATGGAGAGGATTTAGGCATGGGAACAATGATGAACTTTCTCCAGGAATCCGGTATTGAACAGGTGTAAATGGATTTGCTAATAAGGGACGCAAACATCTCTGTGACTGAGCTAGCTCCATATTTGAGCAATGACGGAGATAGACCATGGGGACCAACTGTTGTTCGCGATTTTCGTAGTGTTAAGATGATAGACCTCGTCATGGGCGACCGAGTCTATGGTAGATAGGTGATCTGTGGGTTACGGAGACAGGAGATCATTCGAAGGATGAATGAATGGATCACAGTGACAGAGACAATAATAAAAGACGATCATTTTAAGAATTGTATCGTATATTTTGGCCACGGTTATTTTTGTCGTAAAAGCCAATTACAGTACGTCTATTCCGTATGATTGAATTCGTTAATAAATCAACGTAATTTGACCGACCTCTGAGTAAACGTAATACCAAGCCAAATAATAGGTAGTCTACCGATTTCCCTACCATGACAACCTAATGGAAACCTTAGAAACAAAGAGAAAAGACGAATTTTCCCGTTAATTGTTCTGCTACTCAGGCACCGCAGATGGACTGATCGGAACAGCAGTCTAGATTGGCGTCTGGGGATACCCTGTCGAGCTGACCTCAATCGATCTGGTGTGCATAGCAAAATATGTCCTCGATATCATCGAGATTTGTCAGTGCTCATTATTGACCTTATCGTGGTTACTGAGGTCGACAACCAAATTATGACGTGGAAATCACACCAAAAACATTTCGAACCTGGCCAACCTAAACCAAGATGAACAGCCCACCATAGCTGATTCCCAATGCGCCCCAATGTTGTCGGCTTCAAGAAACAATTCACAGCTGCTGTGGCTTCGAACGAGGAGAAGTGTTTGTTCAACGACACGGTCGATTTCACGATCTGACACATGCACGCATGCGATACAGTTTAGACAAATATACCATTGATTTCGTGCATTCTCGACGTTTATCGTGTCATTGCACAATCGGTACACTCCAGGTGTCAAATTGGATGAACTGGAGAACGGTTCACGTAACAGTTACTATGCTGGTTCTCAGACCGAAGTTTGACAAGTGAAAAGCCCCCCCCCCTTGAGTGCGCGTTTGTGTCTGATACACCACGCGATGCATGCCTCGGTCTTGCCTGAGCCCAAGTGCAAGAATGAATTGGGACCAGTTTGTCCTGTCCTCTCCGCGATATAACGCCTTATAGACACGGAAATAGGACATACGTTTGACCTCAACGAGTAGGTAAACGAATGGAAGCGGCAGGAGGTACATGGTCTTTCTGAGTCACGCTGTGTTTTGACACGTGATCTAGGTCAATGCCATAGTGACTGCAATCACAAATTGGTGCGACCTCTTCTCGAGTATTTCTCGCACTCACTGTTCTCAATGTTCAAGCAAGTGTGTATGAGCAAAGACT
>UZAN01044439.1:25039-36280 GCA_900618425.1 Echinostoma caproni | reverse complement strand
ATCGAATGACACCGAGAAGCATGAAAAAAGCCACATAAGTAGTGGTTCATTTAATGAAATAAATAAACGGGATAAAATAATGCGTACATAGAAACGTTATTGGCTGAACAGGTATTAACCAATTGGTGTTCGTGTTCTTCTCGACACAGGACTTCTGTTTGAGTCACATCGTTTTCGATTGGCATTTGATTTGTTGTCCATAAACTGTTACAAGTAGCTCTTTAGCTGGCGTTACCTCAGATGGTTGAATAACTTACTACAAGCACGTCCATTCTTTCTCGTCCTATTCCTTGCTCAATCGATTGATTCCTTTATGTTTGGGTTACATCCGCATCATTTTATCATAGTCCGCTGCAGATCTTTTGCCGGACGGTAGCTGTTACCTTGTTTGTTTTGTTCTGTTTTAAACCTGGTATCGGTTGTTATAATCCCCTACGCTTTCCCGGTATGTCTCATTGCAGAGACTACGGTTATCTTGTGATCTAAAGTAACAGTTTAGGTATGGGAATTAATAAGAAATTCGTGCTTCTTAATAATTTCACAGTGAAAAAATGAGAAATCTAACTGTGGTGATCGTGCAACGAATACTCACACACCGCGGTACAGCTTCCGGCTAACCAATCAAGAATAGAATAACCGACCAATCCTGTGGTCCCGATTGGCATCAACCAGATTGGCCGAATACATGAAGGTATAATAATAAATCACACTGTCGCCGATTGGACGTCCAGGAACCGACCAATAACTGTTGGTCGCATGTGATATATATTTGCGTGCTTTTCTCAATAGAATCATCTGTATCCACAGCTCGTCTTGGTTTTACCTTGCGTTGCGTAATTCGGTGGGTTTCCAGTCCGAGTTCAAGTTCGCGCTGTTCAATTCCGGTTCCTATTCGATTATTACACTAACGCATCTTTCTGGGTATGGAGACATCACAGAGTGTGTCCTCCTTCCACTAATTTGTTATTACTTGTGCTGGAAAGTGAAATGTACCTGTCTTTCCACAAGTTTCCGCCTGGCCGTTCGACTGTTGGCGTACAGACAACGTGAGATGAAACAGCGTTGCAAGTGGTTCACACAATGAAGACAAAAGTTTGATGCCGGCATTTCAGTTGATAATTTTGAATCATTAATTTAAAAGAATATCTCCGTATGTGTGGCTGAGGTGGGCTTCCGTTACCATTTATCACAACATGGCCATCTTTGACTAATCCCAGATTAAAGGGTGAAATCAATAGTGCAGTTGTGTGTTAAAAATAATAGGTAAGTTACGACCAAAGGTTAAAAATAAATCAATGAAGTTTGGGATGAAATCGGACATAAATCAGTCAGCGTGCAANGGTACCGATGATATGGTATACTTGATCAAATTTTTCCGGACACCAAAGGTGAACATTAAAAACAACAACAACAACTGCAAACAGAATCCCTACGTGACAAGTTCACACACTCAACTCTCACAACTATATGTCGTCAGTCACCCACCTCAAATATGCATCGCTAAAAGTAATCAACACGAATTGTAACAGAACGGTTGATTGACACGACCGGATTGACAACGTCTATATTGTCCCATTTTTTCTAGTTCCAACGCTCATCAGTTCACATGCATATGGAATTGGAAGATCGATCTCAAGTGCCGAACTCGGAACTCGTCGATGGGTCATACGTTTCGTTCTTGTGCAACCACTGGATCTTAAGTATCACCTTGTCACCTTAATCTACTTCAGTATTCTTACATCAGAAACCGCCTCTAGTCTCTTTTTCCTCAGTGCGTGATCTGATAGACCAGCTGTAGTTTGCTCGATACCCGTAAAGAAATTTACGATAGATTCACGAGTTTGTTCTTGAAATCTGTTCTCAGTCGGAGATTTTCTCAATCATAATCATTTACAACCCCACCCCACTCTCTTCCTAACATATCACTTATCCAAGTATGCCATTACATAAAATTAAATATGACTAACGATAAGATATGAAACAGGGGATGAGAAATTCGAGTCCTAATGATTCGGCTGTGGCTCCAATCATGCGTGCGTGTGTTTGTGTGAAAATTGATCACAGTGTCAAGGGTTCAAGTGATTGCACACGTGTTGAAATGGTTGAATTGGGCCAGGGGAGATTGAGTGCTTGCACAATATGCACCTGCCGTTCAAGGGAGATACAGAGGCAGAAGTCTTTCAAAGAAAGCCAACAAGTGCAGTAAGGAGAACATTTTACGCTGCACAACTCAAAGCTATGTTTACATCTAAACCGAGTTTGTGTTTCCAACTGAAGGATAGAGTGCCAGATTCTGCACCCTCATTTTGTGTATATTCATTCACCTGTTCCTGTGGGACTGGGTACATCGGCCGCACGACCAGGTGCTTATCCGATCGCGTTCGCGAACACCACCCGACTTGGCTGATGACTGGAACAATTGAGACAATTACGAGCGCTGTGTGTTCGCATCTCATTGAGTCAGATCACTCGGTAAATGTGGCAGACGCGTTCCGACCGATTTACAAGGTTCTATGCAGGCAATCAAAAGCAGTGAAGTATCGTATCTTAGCCACGGCCGAAGCCGTAAGTATTCGGATTCACAACCCCCCTTCTTGTGCGCCCAGAAGAAAATTGTGCAAGCACTCAATCTCCCCTGGCCCAATTCAACCATTTCAACACGTGTGCAATCACTTGAACCCTTGACACTGTGATCAATTTTCACACAAACACACGCACGCATGATTGGAGCCACAGCCGAATCATTAGGACTCGAATTTCTCATCCCCTGTTTCATATCTTATCGTTAGTCATATTTAATGTTATGTACTGGCACGATTACGAATAACTGAAAACGAGCTTATTCGCCACGCTGTTGTTTTGAATGTGTTCTCTGGGATTAATGAAACGATTTATCCAAGTCTCGGCTTGCACCTGATCGCTAGTCTGTCCATACAGTCAATCAACCACATGTTGAGCAGTGGTGATAAGATGTGACAGAATCGAGCGCTCGTATACGCACACACACGCGCACGGCAGTCCACTCGGGTGACCATTACTTGTCCACACATACAACCAAGCACCAATCAAACTTATCTGTCGTGCATCAGGTGCGATGAAAAACACGAAGTTAGGGAGCAAGGAGTTCAATGACTCCATTGGGTAGAATTTTAGTCATACTGATTAAAATTAATTTCACACTGATTGTTCTGAATAATTCTTGATAGATTATAGATGGTTATTAAGTGTTTGCAATGAGGCATGAAATAAACACTCAGGAAACCACGGCTGATTGTTTCCAACTTTACTACTACCGGTAACTAGCTCACTTGTTGCATAATTAGTATTATCTACATATCAGGAATTAAAATCGAAATCCACAACCGCTATCAGCTGCGGACACCTCACGCTACCGAGGCTAGGAGGAAGGTTATTAAAGTAGAGGTTAGTTTATCAGAAGGTAGCAAGCGCATTAAATAACATGCATGATACATGCCCATTGAATGAACAGGGATTAATAAATAAGTCTTCCTATTCCTTTAACCTCAGTTTATCTTGTGTGTAACGACCTTGGCAACTTGCTATTCCGTTTCAGTGTGAGTCGTGTTCATGTCTCACGGGACCTTTTGGTTCATGGTGTCCGCATTTTTCTCTCTTTCAGATTGTCAGTTCGCCCTCTCCACTGAGAACCTCCTGTCTGTCCACGGTTCCAGCCCACACCTGGACTCGGCCCACGTGAGGTTGTCCGGTGTATCCGTCCACAGGGGACATCGTGCCGCACACACAAGCCAAGCATCTCATAGTGGAACCACATTGCACTTGATTGGTTCAGAATATGGACTTCTTATTTGTTGTCCCGATATTGCACTGTATAGCTCCTTGGCTGAGGTAATCTCGCAGCGTTAGATCATCCCATTTGTTTTCCATGTCTTTTTAATTCGGGTACAAAAGTCACAATTCCATTGCGGATGTACACAGCTGCTGGGTAACTTCAATTACAATCATAAAGAGAATAGGTGTGCACTCAATCACCTTTTCCTTATCGCAAGCACTTCGTGAGAGTATCGTCTGTGCACCTTCCATAAAATGCCATCGGTTAGCAAGATAAGCACCCATTAAGTATCGACGTGTTTGAAGCATTGAGAAATCCCACATTTTCCGATAACGAATGAGCCTCGTCCAGAAGCACTGCATACCAAACAAAGTGATTAATTTGTATTCGGATTTTCTAATGATATCGCATTTAGAAAGAAAGCTCAAAAAGTGACAGAACTGTATTCCATGTGACAAGAATAG
Source organism: Echinostoma caproni (assembly GCA_900618425.1). Taxonomy (NCBI): domain Eukaryota; kingdom Metazoa; phylum Platyhelminthes; class Trematoda; order Plagiorchiida; family Echinostomatidae; genus Echinostoma; species Echinostoma caproni. The sequence continues at coordinate 32,005 of UZAN01044439.1, read as the reverse complement.
CTCTCGAGGTGATAATAAATTTCGATGATTATTTGCAAGCATGGTAAAGTTGATCCATAGCTGCATATCTTAGCCCTGATCGACAGCGAAAGATGGCTTCTAGTCAAATATGAGTGAGTCAGATGAGGGTCCTTGTCTAGTGTGCTAATGAAGCCGCGAACTCTACGTATTCCTGGACAGGGTTACACATGTGATGTTATCTAATACCAGTATGTGCTCTGTCGTACGGAGCAGAAAAAGTACATATGGTATGAACGTTTCATATTGTGAGTTATTATCGCGCACCGGTGTGATTCGTATTCGGATGCTTTGAAGACAGGCAGAAATGACAAAGGAACGTTTACACCCTAATTGAATGAAGAATTGTCTTTTGGACGAAAACCGAAACCTGAAAATGATAAAAATGAAAATGAGCTCTCAATGCACGGGTTGATTGACTGGCTTTTATCTCACCTGTTCACCATGAGTTTGCAGACGGTTTATCATCAGCTAAGAAATAGAATATATTTAATGCTCAATAAACGATGACTCAGCACGTCAGTTCCATTGTTCTTAGTATAGTTCATCGTTCAGAGTACATAGAGGGAGGGGGGAGCCTCTGCGCGGAGTGGTCCTATGGTTCGTTGTCTCATCACACCAACCGAAGCTAAAAAAGATAAAAGTACTGAACTGCTTTTTCCACTTTTTAGAGTGCAGAGTGTGTGGATATAGGACACATGGTGTCCCCAAGCACTATGTCAAGACCGAATTCCAATAGAAACACCAATGCAGAGTATTTTTAGGGGCTCATAACCCAACACCAGAAATCAGAATACACAAGAGATCGGATTCGGGCTAGAAAATAAATGACTGATTGTAAGACTACATTAATCGATTAAACAATGGCTTCAAACTAGGTCAGGCTGGCTCACGGACAAAAGGGTCTGTAAGGATATTGATCAATATCTGCCATGAACAACTGCATCACGTGATTAGACGATCAAACTGATGATCGAATGCGTAAGTAGCATACTGCCACCGAATTTGTTTCAGTTAAATGAGTTTCAATGTCGAATAATATTGTATAAATCAGAATAGATGCGAGGCGCAGACCGGCGATCAAGGAATCGTATTATCAGTCGCCTGTCAAATTCTGCCGCCAGTGTGGTGCATGAAAAAGGCAATTGAAGTAACTATTGGTTTATTAGCGGAAATAAATGGAATTAAATAATGTGTACGAAGAAATGTCACTGGGCAAACAGATCTTAACCAATCGCCTGTTTGTATTCTGTTCGTCACAGAGCTTCTATTTGAACGGTGTGGATCCTGATTGGTCGAAACTACCGGCCTCTGGTTTGTTTTCCTGAAACTGTCACACGTAACCCGCTTTACTGCCATTATCTCAGAGACTTGGATCATTAGAGATGCCCAACAATGCCGGAATAGCTGCGCAGCGCTTTACAGCTTTTGTAGTTTACGTATCTTCGTGTTCGGACAAATTGTACTCTATAGCCAAACTAAGTCTTCTACGATGCCCTATTATGGAATAAATGGTTTCACTATACTTATGGCCCTATCGTGGCCCTGGGAGATTAGATTTAGGACGTCAATTTTGGCATCATTCCTTTAATCTTGTTGAATAAACGGTGAAATAAATCATCCTCAAGGTTTGGAATGCAAAAGCAAATAATTTTTAGAGGTAATAATTTTTAATTTGGACATACAGACTCAGTTCGTTTTTGGTTAACATTTAGCCAAATCTGTCATCTGTTCAACAAATGGAAGGAAGTCGTGTCAGGTCTGGAATGGCTTCATGCTCACTACAATGGAATTTTCAGTCTGGGTGCCACCATTTAAACGGATAAACTTTGTCCCGGTGCCGTCCAATAACAGTCATGAAAAAATGAACATGTGAATACAGTAATAATAGTTTATGAAAAGTGTCAGATTAATGAGCTTTTCAGCAGAGTAATGGTTGAGTCCGATGGATAACAAAACCCATCTAGGTAAGGCATAGTAAAAAGGCGCTAGTCAGTCGTAAATTGTACAATAACTTGCACTGACCTCCACTACAAGTGGGCAGGTTGTGTTGAAAAGCTGTAATGATTGAAGCCTCTGAGATAACGCCTTTCAAGAGGCCAGGCGTTACAGTTTCTGGACCCCAGACCAATAAGAAGCCATGCGGTTTTCACAGAAGTGTGACGAAGAAAGCACAATCAGGTGAGTAGTGGACATCTGTTTAACCAATCACCTTTCACTGTAAATATTACTTTACCACATTAATTTCTTCCAATAAACTGAACCGTTTCATCTGCGACCCTCCTCCCGTGTCTCGCTGGCGGGGAAGTTCAGGAAACGATTATCAATACGATTCTGTATTTCGTTTGAGATTCGTGACTCACATGGTTCGTGCTCAAACAGACAGGGTACGACAAACGCACTCTGAGGAAATAGTTTTGTCAGGATTAAAAATCTCCCCATGCAACAAAGTTCAGCTGTTCAAATCCAGCCCACTGAGATGATACATAATTTTTATAAATCGGTCGATTGTTATACCGAAACGGATTACAGGAGAGAAGCATATCGGTTGGGGCATACTAAACGAATGCACAAACCTGGAAAGGAGCATAAGAAGAACTTGTATGACGTTGATCTTGACACAAAAGGAGAAAACATTTTCGCTTTACACTTGATTACACTTGGTTATTCGAAGGTGGACTTTATGTAATTTTTAGAAGAGATTAATCCACACTGGTTTGCAAACGGTGGTCGATCGTTCCTCATTTGGTAGAGAGCACTTTGGCTCCGTATGTAAGCAACAGCTGAGGGGATCAGCATCTCATGACTCATGAAGCCTGAACTGTGCGTAAAACGAAAACTGATCCAACCTCTCAAACTCCCCCAGTCAAGGGAAGAGAAAATCAGTGGTTCACATGGCCGTGACATAACATGGCGAATTTAGGTTACATAATCGTAATGGCCTATCGATTAGGAGTTCTTTCAGGCTTATTACCACACACATCACTCATCCCGTTTTCTGTTTGACCTAGTGAGATTGTTTCTTATAAATGTATTGGTAAAGGCTCGAGAACGAATTCACGGATAATATGTTCTATACGAGATTAGTTGGATATCTATGCTTGCTACAAACCATTTTTGTTACTACTATTGTTATTCAAGTTCATCCACAATGCATATCCACCGTCCGAATGGGCTACGAAATCCGGACCCATCGCATGGAAGGGAGAGAACGGTGGATATGCACTAACAAGGGGTTATAATATGAGTGAGGATTGTGCATGAAGGTAAAATCTCAAAGATGCTCAGTTCACATCAGTATCAATTATCCCACACCACTACTCACGAGTAACTGTGAGTTAAATGTGAATTATTGTTCTTTCACAAGTAAATCAATCTATGATTGAGGTCGATAAGTTTGACTAACAGAAGCATTTAGGAATTAACGAAGAAAACGTGTTGACTGCGAAATATTCCTTTAGTCTCCCCAAAAGTAATACGGTTGGTCGTTTCAAAATCAGTCGATTGCAAACAAACATGTGAAGTGGTGTCTATTTTTCTGTTTGTTTCGAAAAGCCGCTTGATACATGTGATGAATGAATCCAATCGAGTGCGTTCCTCACACTGATTCCTAATGACATGTCCGGGTTTCCGGACTAGTGCACTCGAGAAGACAACTAGGGCATTTTGTTTCTGCCTGATCTAAATGCACTGATAACAATACCAACTGAATATCTCCGTTCATTTGCGGATGAGGGTTATCACCATGTTATGTGATCCGTATTTTGCAAATCTGTTTCTGTGATCTGGCTTGATTCTGGATAAGGCTGATACATAAGATCGGATAACCAGCCGCGCCCCCCTCCACTCTCGTCGACAATTAGTCCTCCACTGTCCGACAACCGCTGTCTCTCAGTCACCTGTCCGCTTGCATCATGGATCACATTGAGTGAACCAGACATCAGGAGTGCAGCAGCATTTCATGCAATGCCGGTTGTCCTGCCTTAACTAACCTAGACTAAACAGCAGGTCTCTGTCTACCACTCAGGACGCAGTAACAGGTGATTTACTGCTGTACATATGTCGATTAAAAGGAAAAAACGATTATTTTTTGGGTGCTGTTTCGCTCTATCCGCATGACACATGTGGGCAATAGGAAATTACCAATGATTTCGGGGACAATTCTGCATTATTGCCCCCAAGAAAACTGAAGCGGTACAAAGGTGAGGCATTGTTATCATGTGTCTAATATCAGTTGGTTGACCTTATTTCTTGGCCCCACTGCTCATTGCGAGGGTAAAACAGTGTACGAGTCCCGTGATTGGTCTCACCGGAAACCTCTGATATGAAACAATGCGCGGCTGTAACAACAAATGTGTTATTGCACCAGAATTCAACAGAAGTGGCCAGTCCCGACAACACGATCAAAACAAGAAGAGAGGATGGGTTGAAGCTGATCAGTGAGCAGCGTGTACCGATCAAACTGCTCACTGAATTGCCGGTGAACCGTCATTAACTGCACAAAAAGACATGACCGTTGGTGGTTGTCGGGACACGGGTGTTGATGTATCGTGGTGCTAGGTAGAAACGAAATGTACCAGCTACATCAACGAATGAAACAGTAGCCAAACGAAAGCGTGTCAAATACGCCTATGGTGATCACCCAATAGGCACACATAGCGCACACGGTAGACTTGTTCACCGTTCATCGGAACGCGATAACCAATTCGCGTGCAAGCGGTAGGCGTTAAGTCCAGTAGGGTGGAGTTCAAAAGATGAATGCAGGCACTTTGATTGAGTGCGATGAAATTCGGGGCGTCAGTCTTCTGTCACACAAAACATAAGCGTGAATACGAGAACAATATGTGTGTGAACACGATCAGGAGAACAGCGAAAAAAGAACACGATCGGGGTTCTGTCTCTCTACTGTCACAACGCTGACTCCGACGGTTTATGCTCTCGACACCGAGCGAGTCAGAACACGAGTCTGTATACCTGGCGATTGTAGCCGAATCGGGACAATCAGTTGACGATCTTATGGTATAAAGAGCGAATGAAAATTGAAAGGAAAAATGGGAAGCACTGGAGAGCTGTTTCAACCTGGTAGGGTCTCACCAGCAGTGCGAATCCATCGACCCAACTGGGAATTGAACCCAGGATCTCACCGGTGGAACGTAAGCACATCACCCGCTTGGCCACCAGGTAGCAGATCAAACCTTTTTCATCTTACAGTTACGCGGTAGAACACAATCCATCGTTGCCAACTTAATGCAGGCATCGTACCTTGGGCATCTTAGTACCAGCCTGCAGGGTTATGACTCAAATCGAATCGGATCACATGTTACATGAGAGAAATGGAGGAATTGGTTCTTTTAGAATATAAATTTTTCTACTCTATTCCCCACAGATGTTTCTTCCCATTGATTCTGTTGCATGTACTCGAGTGAATTACTAAATTCTGAAGGTATTCAAAGGCATGCAGATTCTGTTGAATAGGAAAGCGAATTCCGGAATGCTCCCATTCTCTATTTCATTAAAACAGTGACCAAATCTATGTTGTCCACATGTGTGGCAGGTGAAACTCAGACGCGACGGTGGCTATGCACTACTGATGAGCTCTAAGATGTGTGAAACTCTGAGTGTATTTTTAACTGAATGAACTGAAGATTAAGAGTAAAGATGTAGTCTGAAGAAGAGTCGGTCTACATCAAGATGTCAAAAATAAACCCTGTACGTATGATAATACGTGTTTCTGTGTATCAATAGTTAAGCACAACAAGCACAATCAGATTTGGCACAAAACACTGACTTTATTGAACCGTTCCAATGTGCAAATTCTTGCTGCAAACTTGTGGAATTAGCTAGCTGTTGTTCCCCGTGTCATCAGTGGTTCGTTACTTGTGATGAAATATTTTGGTCAGTAGATCTGCTAACAGTAACCAGTGAAAACTGCAACCCCTGTTGGTCAGGGTAGGTAATCCGTATTTCGTCTCCTGGATTGGATTGCCAAAATCTGTGAAAGGATGATCGCTCTTGTAAACTGATAACAATCGGAGTTCACACTGTATCAGGAGGAACGAAACGATATCGCTCATCTACTCTATACATCATTCAAAATCCTCGTTAACGGCGCAGGTCCCGGGCGAATCACAAAACATGATGAAGGCAATTGGGGAGTGAATAAATTCCAATATGCAAGTATTCCCAGCTAATTGTTGGTTAACATTAACCTCTTTGCCCGGTTAATTCCTTGTGATTGAGGCGCTGCCCTCCATATCACGCGGTGGGTGATTCGCTTCTGTACTCTCAAACCGCATACAGTCCCATGGTGACCTGATGATCTCTGAGAACGCCGTTACACTTCATGCTTCTGGTTATTGGTTCGTTTTCTCGATCATAAAAAGCTTCTTCCAAGGTTACACCAGTGACAAAGTCATTGGCCATAACAAAGCGCGATGGACTTCGACTTCGAATACATGCAATCGGATGGTCTGAAAAGATAAACTGTTTGGTTTCTAACCGTCAGAAGGAAAGATCTTTCTGTCCGAGAACAATTTTTTCCAAATAAGTGAAACCAATTCCTAGGTAAAGCTTTCAAAAAGTTGGAAAAAATGCAGTGAAAAACAAAAAGTCTCTACTTTTTATTGCTAGCCCATGCCACTACGATCAAGTTCGTTGACTGATAGTATGTTCAACCTGATCCGCAATTCAAACACTTGATAAATGTTTCAAAAAATAAGCCTGTTTGTTTTTTCCACTGCAAAAATATCGAGATAATCCAATGCAAAATGGAAAACTGCACAGTCTGGTTTTGCTTCTGCACACCAAAAGACGCAAACCCGACAAAAATAGACAGTTTTAACACTTCATTACGACGATAAAATGAATGTCAATGTTTTAACTCCTCGTGACTCGGACGTATCTAACATTCAGTTTCTTCCACCTTTCGGTGCTAGTGATCATGTGGTG
>UZAN01044437.1:0-19580 GCA_900618425.1 Echinostoma caproni | reverse complement strand
TGTGTGTGTGTGTGTGTGTGTGTGTGTGTGTGCTCGGGGAGGGGAGGGGGGGGAGGTAGAATCGGGTGGCAGATACGGTTCGTGATTTGCTGATCCAGTATGTACCTAAACTATCTATTTCTATATCGCCAACTGTGACAGTCGTGAAATTGGTTTTCCCTTCTGACGGAGCATTAACGTTGAATCGCACTGACTTTGTTCGGAACGGTTTACAATCTATTCGATTTTACTCTAACCCGATTTTCGCGAACTGGCTTATGCAATTATTCATGTCTTTCTTCAACTTTGGTCCGAATTCCTAGATAGTATAAATATATTTATTGGTTAAGAATAACAACTAACATTCTTTTCACTGCGATTCGGGTGAACACTATCGAGCTTGAACACAATCCCGCGAAGCTGCACTAAATTGTTTCTACCACCTAGCATGCATCTAACCTTTTTGCTTCTGTTTCAGGACTGACTTTGAATTGGGGTGTGTGGCTTGGTTACTCTTCTGTGTTGGGCTCTTGTTCTTTCCCAATTTGCGCGCCGCTCTACCTAGCAGCAGCATTTTGGACCAGCATCTACGACACTGTCTATTCCTCTCAAGTGAGGGCCAGGTTTGTTGTCGTATTATCATTTTTTTTAACTATCCACTCGTACTTGCTCCCTCTCTCCCTCCCCCCCACTGGTGTTGTTTGCTCTCTTTCTCGTGCACATGTATTGGAGTCCCCAGTTAGTATCCGATTTTAGACTACCTCCATCCTCCATCCCTACACCAAAACAAAAATCCACAAACAAATAAACAAAACCAAAACAGCTCATAAACCCCTAAACTGTTGTTTATGTGCACGCGTAGGCATCATTTTATCTCCACATCTGATACGCGTCCGATGTATATTTTAATTTCACTCAGGTCTTACTTTCAACTGGGGTACGCTACTCGGGTATTCGGCCATCGTCGGTCATATTGATCCCTTAATCTCTGTGCCCCTGTACATTGCTGGCATCAATTGGACTTTCATCTACGATACTATTTATGCCCATCAGGTTTGTTCATTCCTCCTCGTGTGCATCGATAGTTTGAGTTTCGCGTTCATTGCTAGGATGTGTGAAATCCGTGTGTGCTTGTGCGCGTGTCTCTGTCTATCGATTTGCTTGAACAAATAATTCGCCGTATTTGTGCTGTTTGTGTTCCCAGCTGCCTCTTCCTATATACTACTGCGCTCGCGTTGCCGTTAGCACCATCCCACGCTCGATGATTGTGTGTAATGTGAATGTGGAGTAGATCAAGCCCGACTGATTGTTTCTCTGATTGGTGCTGTTACCCAACGGACAAATAGGACGTACAGTTCGTGGATGTTATGAATAGTTCGTCGAGGTCACTTCACAGTAATTACTGTCTCGGTTCTATCGCCATCTTCGCTAATCATTCGCTTAAGCCTAATCAAAGCAAATACCCTGAAAGTTCTGTTTCTTTTTCTGCACATAATTTGGCACTAATGTTGTATGTTCGCTTGTCTGTTCGTCTCTTCATCTCTCCGAAATCTTTAGCGTGAAACCAGGGCACAGTACAGATTCTGCCCATAAAGTCCCGGGTTTGGTCCCCAGTTGGGTCGATTGGTTCGCACTGCTGATGAGACCCAGCCAGGTCGAAACAGCTGTCCAGTGCTTCCTAGCTTTTCAGTTCACGCTTCATTTGCCATATACAGGACGAATTCCCATTTGAGATTCAGAACAGTCAGCGGTGTTCCCATCTGGTTAGGAATGAATATTCTTTCTCGTTTTCAGATGACTGAATACTCCCTGTTGGAGCTGGATTCCATAACCGCAGGTTCTAATCGTTTCCGAAAACTGTTGACTGTCGCCCTAGGNTTGGTCTTCATAGGGGGCATACATGACTCTTTCTCGTAGATTCATCTCCCAAACACTCCCAGAGGCGTAATCGGGAAAAACGGCACAAGATGCATGTTTCCTTTGTGATGTGATAGTATCGTTCCGCGTGTGCTGGTTAACGCAACCCTGGGTGGCCGTTTGTGTACCTATGCACGAGTCATTATTCACACAGTTGATAAAATAATGAATTAATGATGGTTAGCTGTGTTTTGATTGTCGGGTCAGTTGAACTCAGTTAAGTTGTTACATCATTCTGAACACACCTCAAAAAGGCAACAATAACAATACAGAATACATCACAAAACCATAACAATACTGATTGGTTTAACTTAGCGCAGATCGAGTGCCCCGAGTTTTGACTTCCTAAGCAATGTAGCTGAGTAAGGAACCGTCGAACGCCTGTATGCCTTAGTGCATGCATCTGTGTATTGATTCGGTCCTGACTATAGCATGATGATTCCGTGGTCCGCACACTGTACTTTATTACTCTGCGGGAATTCAGCTAGGCTTGACTAGTGATAATCTGTGCGTGGATTCTGTTCTCCAAGCCCATAGACACCCAAGTGTTTGATACCTTCACGTTCAGTACCACCGAATCTGAATTCTGCTTTTCATCTGTACTGTTTTTTCACGGTTGCGTTATATTTCCCATCCAACAAAGCAATAAGCATTTATAATGAAGAAACTGGATTATTCGTTCCCTGCAATACTGCACAATGAAGGGCGTAATGAACTATCCTCGTTAAGTTGTAAGGTGTGGAAGATTTGTTCTCCGAGTCCCCATCCAATTTAGCGTTGGATGCTTTGGGCTGTTTGGGCTTGCTTGTTGGATGCACCAATGAGTAACACGGAGTGATATTGAAATACCCATCAAAATTTAAATCAGTTGAACTGGGAATTAAAATGCTACAGCCTGTATACATCAAATACGAGTGGAATGAAATCCTCTCGCCACCGCAACACCACCATACACCCCTGATGCATCATGAAAACGCGCGGTTATTGTCACGTGAAATACAGCTTAGAGTTTACCAAGCGTGCATTCCCAACCTCAACGCGATTGACAATTCCTGGGTACTGCTATTCACACGAGTATATCGAAATGCTGAGACAAATCGGTCTTCGGTTGAACTAAAGATCATTTTGAAGGACAGGAGCGCTGTTGTTTATAAAATGCCGATCAACAGTATGCGCCAATTGTGCACTGACGTTTTGGATCAAAACCGACTGATTACAATGGACTATTTAATCAATGGTGTACTTTCCCTATATTTTTTTGTTCTGTGTTTGAATATATTCATGAATAATATTTAAAACAATACTGCCTCAGTTGTTCAATAATTCGTGATTTGTCCTGGCTTCGTTGATCTCTGTACAAAATGCGGTCTTCGTGGTGCTCGAGTTGTTGGAAATGGATCGAGAAATCTGATTGTCCCCATAATTTATATGTGTAATTGGTGACTGAAAATATCAGATAATGCGACAAACTGTCGTTAACAGTGGCTCTGGGGCATCTAATTATGTTTTGTTCCTGACATTCTATACCTTTGTTTGAATAATATTTTCTGTTTTAATCTGGAGTTTTAGTGCTTTCCTATTTTCCCTACCAGTCGAGTTGTAAGAAGATGAAAAACGAAACTGAAGCGCTTTTCACTGAAATAACTATCTTCCGAACGAAAGAATATTCCAATAGAAAGCGGTCATAAGTGTAACAGAACTGGGAAAATTAGTTGCCGATGCTGGGATTTGAATACACTCCGTTGCATTGGGGAGGATGGTGCACAACAGAGCAGGAAAACGCTCTTGTTAAAGGACTAGCCATTTTCATCTTTCTCGATAACTTAGGTGATGCATACATGACAAACGAACAGATCCTTTTTTGAAGCCATCAAATACCATATGGTGTAACTTTTGTTCGCACCCCATAGCACCTCTTATTTAAGTGTTCCTTATCGCGATTGAGTTGCTGTATTACATCTGGGATAAAGTTTGGATTTCACGACAAAACGAAAGTGTTCGATCTTCACTATGATGAACCAATAGGTGTCTAATGCATCACTGACATTGAAATACATAAATAAAGAGCTTCATTGTTTGTTCATGAGAGGTCTCTGTGATTGTCTGATGACATCATTGTTACCATACAGCAAAATATAGTAGAGCAAACTTAGGTGATCGTTTCCAAGGTCGCAGTATGCGCGGAGTACCAAATTCTATTGTTATTTGAAGGGTGTGTGGTAGGAGTGAACCACTGCGTTCAAAAGGAAGTACAGAGTCTAATCATGCACACACCTCACCAAGCTTTGTGGCCCCACAAGAATGACGCTCATAACGCAGTTTAGGAGACAGAAAACATCTTAGGTTGATCTTTCAGCGCCATCCTTCACATTTCACCTCCAAATCGTCTGTCCACCTCCAATGTTACAACTTGAGGCGGTCACTTGAAATAAGGAGCTGTTTTTCAAACAACTGCTAGGAACATGCGATACGCGTCCCAACTACATAGGCCTACTCATCTAAATTCGGTTTAGCAAGCAGTTTTCCATCGCAACTCTCCGAAACTCACGACAACCAAGTGTTACTAACCCGACCGCTCCATACCACCTACGTCAAACATCGACAGTTTCGATAGTATGCCTTCAATCCATCGAGATCCTTCACACGAGGACTCAAAGTCGCGGAATCATAAATCAGAACCGGTCTCTGTGTGACAGTATAAGCCACGTTTTTAGTTTCAACAGGACCTCAATTTTGAGTCCGTCCTTCGTATCGATTCCCAGGGAAGCTATTCTTGCTATGGCTCACACGACTCACACTGAGGTCAATCGAAAACTTGGCTGGAAACCTTCAAGCCTGACACTGAATTCATCGTTAGAACTACACTGGTTAGCCTTATTTTAGGACTTAACTTTGGATTGTTATCTCTAGACAGTCTCGATTAGCGTTTTCCAACAAGTTTTCTCATTCTCTCTCTCTGAAGATAGCGGAAACAAAAAGGATGGCACATCGAAGCGGAAGGAGTTTCACTCTAATGTATAACGCACGAGCTTTAGATACACACCTAGTTGCCGTGCAGCCACCATTCGCCGCGCAACTGCGCAATTAGAAAAGCTATCGGAGTAGTCTAAAGATAGGATCATAGTCATAGATGTAGGTCGATGCCCAGGGCGGTTTATCGGTGGAGGAGATTCTCTCCTGTTAAACGTTTGCTTCATGTCGGTTGGTGACACTCAATTTATTCATACGGTTGATTTCTCTCAGGTCGAAATTCTTAATGCACTCGGTGCCGTCATTTGTGATAAGTGGGTCTGATTCTTTCACAAAAATCCTGTGCCCATTGATTAATACCCTTATTTATCTAACTGTCTCTCTGCTTTGGAATTCCCCGATCCGTTCATGAATTCATATGTGTTCCGCCCCATTCTGTGCTCTGACACCGGTGTTTTTACTTACAGGACATAGAAGATGATCTACTTATTGGTGTAAAGTCCACAGCCATCCTGTTCGGTGAACGCACAAAACCCTATTTGAGCTTGTTTCACACATCTATGCTGGCCAGTCTTTTGCTGGTTGGACTGAATTCCAATGCCGGTTGGATCTATTACGCCGGCACGGGTGCCATGATGACTCATGTGGCTTATTTGGTAAGTGTCTCTCTGAAACTTTTTTCTCTCACTTGTTTTGTTTGTCCACCAGTGTAACTGTCTAGGTTGTATTAAAGGAGCCCCCTCGGTTTTATGAGATGTGCCCACAAGGCCACACCATGCAATCCGAGGACCGCATGAAAAGCAATTGTACCACAAAAAGCAACTAACTACAGACTGCAAAAACTACTGCATAATGTGCAGCCCGAGCAGCAGTACGGATACGGTTGTATAGTAGTATAGTATAGTACACCCGGATCGGGGTCAGAAACATGGGGGGGGGGATCACTGCAACACGTGTCATTATACCCAAGCATATAACCGTGATACTTCGTTTTATTCCCTTCTTGAATGGTTAGTCTTGCCATGTTACTATGTATGACCTGTCCGTGTTTGCTCGCTGCATTCTCATCTCACCCTATATTGCGCTTGATTTGGTTGTCGGTTTCTGCTCAGGACAAATTCTCGAACGCTGAACCATCAGAAGATGTTTGAGATTTTGCGGTCTTTCATTCTTTCAGATTTACCGAACCAAGTTACAGGATCCCGGAAGTTGCTTGAGCGCTTTCAAAGCAAGCAAAACCACTGGACTCATCTATTTCACGGCGATAGTACTGGACAGATTGTTCTCAGCTGGCCTATAACTTTCTTCCCTCACGCACACGCCTTTGCACCGCTATTTGTTGCATCCAAAACTGTGATTTATTCGAGATTCTTTATGCAATAATAGCTTGTACAGTTTTTAACGTTGGTTCTACTTCTTCTTGCGTTTGGGATTCGTGTGTTATTTGTATCCGTTCCCGAGATTAGAGCAACAACATCCACCCAGGTGAATATACCCGTGATGTTTTCTGTCAATCGGCGTACAGTGCCAGCGGTACTGAAACTGTATCAATGTTCAGTGCATAGACCGCAGCAACAAATGTGAAATCACATGTCCTTTCTCCTTCTCTGTCCTAAATCTGGCTCGGAAATTATACAATGTTTATATTTGGGTCAATTGTAACGGTTCGACTGCCTTATCAGGCCGTACACACTAAAGCTAGAGTTTACCCATCGCCGCCATGCAAAAATATCAGTAAAACAGCCTGCTTCATTACTCACCCAGATCGCTTTTTTCATGTACGACAATTAGTCAGCTTAATCTGGTAATAACTATTTTTTCGTAACACAGTAAAGGTTGACCATATAGTCACGAGGACCTTTACGTTGTGTACGACGATCACCGAGTTTGATCGTCAAACCTTAAAGCCCGATGCTCGCCAGCGGATGCGTCTTTAGCAACTTGACCACTACTTCTGTGTTCGGTGGAGGAATCGATAACATCACAGAAATTGATTTTTTGGAACACACATTGGTGTGATGAATAGCAGACGGGGAAATCCCCACAGTCACGAGGACCGGCTGTTCAGGGATTTTAACTGGCAACCTAAGCCCCAGAACTTGGAGTGGCGAACCGCATAAGGCGTGGAATTGAACCGAACGACTGCAACGCTGTCTACCACCAAAGTGGGGTAGCGGGGTTCGAACCTCGGACCTTATGGTTCAAAGCACGGCAGTGACAGCTACTAAATCACCTCGCCACGGACGAGTTAAAATCACCATATTCAATCTACCAGATGAAACAGAGATAATGATTCTCCAACTTCACGGAAGCAATGGCAAGGATGAATAGGTAGATGTTAGGCAAGAGCCACAAGTATGGTCGAAGGCCTCGTTTCAAATGTATCTTGGAAGAATAGGAGGGAATCGCGTCCCAGAGAACTTTAATATTCCGGATTAAGACCCACTAAAACCTTGTTTGGGGTGAGATGTGAAAGACCTCTAGGTGCGGTAACAGTAGGCAATCTTGGATGCAAGTCAGAGCATATGCGGACACTGATTGGCAATGTGAAAAGGAGAGGCCAAATAGATCAGTAGGCAACGAGCGAAAAAGTAAATAAGGTTGAAAATGGAAATTTGTGTCACCTGCTGTGCACGGGTATACTAGACCTCTGGGAAATTCAAATCATCAGGATGTTTAGTGCACCAAACAATGAATAAATTCATTTTTGAATGGAACAAGCACATGTAGACAGTCGAGTATGGAGGATTAGCGGGAGGTGGTTTACGGAAGAGAAATTCCAGAGTGGTGACATCAGCTAAAGGCCGGATGATTGTTGGTGGAAAGAAAGAAAGGCATGGAAAATTCTATCAAATAATCGGAAGCATTGTTTACCTGATGAACTGTACTCGAGCTTTCTCGTTTCAGGACGAACACACTTGACTTCGGCTTTCCGATTAGTTGTGGAATATCCGTTCTGTGTGTGGTTGTCGTAGCCACGAAATGAAGGATTTGGGGCTAGACTCCAAAAATCAAGGACTTTCTCATCGCGACTGTACCGAAGCAAGCATGGGTGAAGGTATTCTGTCTCGGGCTTGGAATCGTCGGGAATAAACATGCACAAACCTTAGAGAACATTTTACGCACTATTCATGGGATTAATGAATAACCCCTTTACCACAAGGAGGTTCGCTTGTCGCTTTGTTTCCCAGGTGAAAAGGATTTTTCGACGTCAGATGCAACTGATCAATCAAAATGAGATCAAAACAACAATCCGGTTGTTCAGGTGGAGGAGGGTTGAGCATTGAGACTGTTCCAACGTTAACTCAGCTTAACTGTTTATATGACATCTAAGGAATTAATTGGATGTGGTGTGTCCCTTCATGTTCTTGCTTCAGTTACGTTAACTTTTATTTTGCACGTCAACTTTTACTTAGGTGAAGTGTACTCAGCGATGAGAGATGAGATCCATGCGCGTAACAAAATTAGATTTCAATCAAACTGACGGTTGACAAGGATTAATGTGTTCAGTTGTTAAATAGGCTTCTCGTGGTACATTCTCTTTGTTCCTCCCGCACTGTACAATTCAGCCAGTGAGCAAATCCCACTTGACGAGGCATACATAAATAATGATAGAAATTGAAGGTCATCACGCTCGGTGTACACAAGCTCACCGCTATATTCTTCAATCGACGCTTAAAAAATTCTGTGCAGTATTCTGGAGTTTTGTGAATGTATTCTTGGTTAGACGAATGATCGATACGAGCGCCCCTTGCCTAGGACAACAGCGATATGGGAACAACAGTCCAAATGTATTATATTAATCATTCGCAAATATAAGTGGGTAATGGGGCCTACGGGAAAGACGTGGTGATGCATCGATCAGATCGCGTCCCAGACACTCCGATTGGTCGATCGGACCACAGCTATCTGATTCACCTTAGTCATCCAACCTAGAATTGATTCGCCCTATGCGTCGCGATTGCACTTGTGGCGTGACGCGGATCCATGCGCGGCCTGACGGGTTCTGTGCGCTTCGTCCTTACAGCTTCCCCTTTGATGTTGAGTAGTAGGGTTTTAAACGTGGGTCCATTTGTATGGGGAACACGAATCTGCGTTTTCGCTTCGACCCTTCTCGTGTTGTTTCCGTGATGTGTGATATTTTAGGGGAGAAATATCGATGTTCTCTCCCGGAGTTTTCAGTTCGATAAACTTGCATTACCCATTTGTCTACGCCCGAATTGTCCGTAAAATAAACACAAACCTCGACAGCAAATATAGCTCAGTTAGCTCATGCATAGTTTGTTCTTGCGAAAGCTTCGACAAACGTTTTCCTCAACCTCATGTTGGTTTCAATTCCAATAATCGTCCGATTCCGAAAAGAGAATGATGAAATAAAATTTATCACAGACCAGCAGTCAGACCCCAAGTGTGAATAGAAAATGTTTGTGATAGTGCAGATTGAAAACCGTGATATGATTAAAGTTGTTTCGACCTGGTAATGGGGTCGAAGCATCACTGATGCACGTACTCCTCGATATAGTATTGATCCAAATTACAGCAGACCTCAAACGCGTTACCTGGACCACGTGTGTAGATTGGTAATCGCGACAGACACGTGTAACTGTCCTAGTCGAGCTATCACGATATATGTGGTTAGGATAGTTAGTGGGTCAAAGTGCACTGAAATTCCAATTCGGCGACCGCATGCGTGCAATTACAGCAATGGAGAAACAAATCAAGGGATCTGCATGCGTCGAAGGTTAACATCATACATGGTGGCATGAAGGACAGCACACACTGAATCACTTGGTCAGCTAACGGTATAGCTCACGTATTTTCCGTGTCTCTCAGCTTCATTTTAACTTCGATAGTTGAAATGTTCCTTATTGTCACACAGTGCAATAGAAACTATTGAGAGAAAGAGAGTAGTTTACCTTGGATGGAAGTCAAAATATCGTATCTATCTCGAAATGATTTAGGGCCACTCCTTTCGTTTCTTTTATCTGATTTCAAACTGATTGGAGTTTGTTGAGCCAGCCGTTGTTGTTCTTTATCCAATAGTGTTGCTCACTATCGACCTCGAGAATCATTCATTGTTGAATGATCAAGTCGCCCTCAATTATTGTAAGTTTTCGACTCGGTAAAATTTAAGGATGTTATTTGGTGAAACATGTTCAACAATAGGGAGAGGACGAAGTCTGCGTTGTCGAGTTGCTATATGGAGTAGCAGATGTACTCCAACAAGAATAAACCGCTCCAACCAATGGGTGAGGAGTAGAACTTCTGTGGTGTTCGATCAGTTGTCCGGTCAAAGCGTTGTATGTTATTGTTTGAAACCATCGTGTATTGTGTTTCCGCAAATGCGGTCTTTTACTACTGATTCGGAGGTGTTCTAAAACGATTAAGCATCCCTTCGAAGAATTAGATGCAATGTGTCGAGTTCCATTCCAGGAAAGTTACCGTTATTCAGTGAATACAGTAAGAAAACTTTCTGTTCGATATGTTATGGAAATTTCAACTTTTGAGGAAATCACATAGAGAACGGTTGACGCTACAAGTGTTTCGCGCACTATGACTTTAGTTCAGTTTAATGTGAAGATGTTTTTACGCAAAGCTGATGGACCGAGTCGAATTCTGTGAAATGAATGAAACCAGCCATTTTTTCCGGGGAATAAATTTCACATAGATTCCATTGCAAATGTACTCAGAATCTATGAGAAGGCATGAAATATTGATTTGTGCTAATCGCGTAATGGAAAAATGAGCACAACTTACTATCATGCGTTCACGGATTTTTAGTCGATTCACGAGTATCACATCCGGGGAGCGGGGACCAGTCATCAGGATCGAAAAAGAGATATTCTGTGTGTGTGTGAAAGAGAGAGTTTACTTGAGGTCCAAGTCAAAACAAGCGATCAATTTCACAACAAGTGATGACAGATCAGCCGAAGAGATTTGTGCGTTTTAGGCAAATGGTTGAGAGGCGGTTAGAATGTTTGATTGTGCAACCTCGGAATTCACACTCAATAAATTTATGAGGTGTTGACTGAAACTTTTGTCATGTATCCCGATGCTAATGAGTTTATCGCTGTTGCATCCCGAAACAAAATAACTTCGCAAACTTATGATTGTTTAGTATTATGAACAGAGTTGAGCAAGATGTTAAGTGATCTGCTTTTCTCGCACTGATCACTGGGAAAACGTAGTGCTTCTTTGTGTGTTTGTGTTGTAGTTGAAGTACGCAACGATCACGAATTAAGAATCACGTATTAGAAATCACGGGTGCCACGGAAGCACTAAATTACTCTGGAACTTGCACGACGGTATCCCAAGTTACCCAGGCTCAAGAAATTGGCCACAGGAGTAGCAGGTTTTTGTGGGAAGAAATCATGGGGTTTAAATAATATGTACACAAGAAGTCCATTGGTCATCCAGGCATTTACCAATCTTGTGCTCGTATTCCTGGTTCGGTGCAGCTTCTGTCTAAGTCGCACGGTTTTTGATTGGTCGGTACAATTAGCCTATGGTTCGTGGTCTAGAAGCTGTAACGTGTAGGCGCCTTACTCCCGTCACCTGGGAAGCTTGACTCATCACAGTTGTTCAGAAACTGTAACGAGTCGTCCCGTGGTTTTCGTCATCCAGTAAGCTAGGATCACCACAGTTTGACCTCACATTGTGCTACTCACTATGCTGTGTATATTTTTTCTAAATAAAGACAGATAAAATACATTATGAATGTTGCTTTGAGAACAGCGAGTTGCAGAATATAATAAGTAAGTAAAATAAGTAAAAAATACGTAAATAAAATTTCAAATAAGGAATTCACCAAGTTTAATAGGAATATATCATATGCTCGTTTTGTAATCAACTGTTTCACTTTAGTATCACGATACGATGCTCAGGTGCGTTAGCAAGATTGAATATCCAGTGGTATGGTCAGAAAAGCCTAATGTGAAACAGAGAAACAGTTATCATTTGTCCAACGCGAAGTCTTCAGTGTTTTTCGCAGTTTCTCCAACTCCGTACGAGGAACTGATCTAACACCTGGCCGGTGAATAAAAGCATTTGAATGTGCACACTGACGATCGACATTACGCACCTGGGTCTGTCATCGGTCAACAGAACACAGACAGGGTATCTATCTGTGTTGATGTGGTTCAGATTGTTGTGCATGAGCAGTTTTGTTGGAGATATTCTGAGATCAGATCCCTCTTGCAGCGGGGACTAGTTGCTCGAAAGTGTGTTGTGATAATCAATCCAGACCGAATGTGAACACAAACACCGTTCAAAGCAGTGCGCGTTCACAAATCCCAGTCACTAACGAAGCGATCTTAAATTTGTCCACACAAGAGTACACAAAAGTGTTATGTATACAGAAGCAGCGAATAACTTCCGTGGTCGGAATATCCTTGAAATTAATCGTTAGGATTAGAGAAGTGCACTCAATCACTTTGGGGTTCAGGATATAGATCATCCCATCCATTTTTTCCACTTTCAGTTAGCTACTCGTTATGTGGCCGAATGCCAGACCAATCTCTGAACGCACCAAATTCCGATGTGTTCGCTTCTTCATTACTCCGGACTGTTGCCCGATACAAGTGTGTTCACTTATTAGTCTCATACAAAGCTGAAAGACTGTCTGTGCTGTCTCTGTCGGTAGATCTCATGTTGCGCCCGTTAACAATCAAATGAATTGTCACGGGAAAATAAAACAAAATAAAATCACAGATTACTAGAAACGATTTTATTGTGAGATGAGAAATCAGGTTCACCACGATCACGCATTTTTTGTCCACTCATCCGATCATCAAGATTAGTCATGAAAGGGCATATTGGCAACTTGGAAAGATCGATACATTCATTTCCGATGCATTGTACCACTGAAGGGGAAAAGCAATCTGGTTCGTTGCGTAGCGGATAAGGCAAAATTATCTGCAATTAGGACACGCTAGAATAAGAGTTCTGTACTATAAAATACATCTTTGCCCGTAACGGGTATCCGAAGCGTTTAGTCAAAAAGATGATTCTGTGCACGGAAAACTCTGTACAAAACACTGTACATTTCTTTGCCGTTCAAAGGGGACACTTCAGCTGAGATCATACAAAGATTATCCGACGTAATCGATAAAACTTTCTATGCATCCAAGCTTTGTGTGCTGCTCACGTTCAGTTGTGTATTTGCGACTGAGGGATAATGTTTCAGAATCTACGGTCTCATTCTGTGTATACTCATTTACTTGTTCTTTTGGAACAATGTGCATAGGCCGCACGGTCAGGCGATTGTCTGAACGGATTAATGAACACCACCCTGCGTGGCTGAACACCAGAACGATTAAGTCACTCACCAGTGCAGTGGTTTCACACCTAGCTGAAACAAATCACATTGTGGACGTTCTCGAGGCTTTCCAACACCTGTATAAAGTTTGTGAGTGATCATCGTGAGAGGTTCGCTGTCGGAGGCTGGCTACAGCAGAAGAGGTGATTGTTCGTCCACACAACCCCCGTTTGTGTGCTCAAAAACAATTTGTGCAAGCGCTAAAGCTTCCATGGCCCACCCCACACACGCGCCCTTTCAGGAGTAATCGGGATGATCGGATGAGTGGACAAACAAACATGTGATCGAGGTGAACCCAGTTTCCGTTCTCACGATGCAATAGTTTCTACTAATCTGTGATTTTATTTTTCCAAGACAATTTTATTCCCAAGTAGTGATACTTATTGAGATGTATTGGCATGAATACAAATCTCTGAAAACGAGCTTGTTCGCCATTCTGTTTTGAAATATGCTCCGTAGGACTATTTCGATAAAATGAATTTATATATTTGCTCCTGGGCAAATCCGTTTGAACAATTCAACTCTATTTTTTTTAATTTCAATAGGACATTTGGATAAGTTGTGCTTAATTTTAGAAAATCCATTGAGCCTTTTGTACCAGAATCTGTAGTTTGATTTCGTCTCTAAACGTAGTAGTAGTAGTTTGTAGCCCTTAGCAATTCGTAGCGAGTATGTATAGCAAATGTAGCTGAACAGCAATGCAATGTGCCCACTATTCGCCAATGGTGTTTGTGGTAGAAACCTCCTCTACCATCTATTGCTCATATCTTAATATCAGGTCCCAGATTGAAGTTGACCGAGGGGATACAAACCTGGTTGTCTCCTTCATATGGTTTCAAACGATGCCATTCAATGAACTCTGACTCGCTGTTCAAACGGCAGTAGAGAAGGGGGGGGGATTCTACATCGGTCATCCAATCACGTGATGCAGTTGCCCGTGGTAGACACTGATCAATATTCTTCCACTCTGTTTGCCAATTATCAAAATGAACGTCCATTGAAGTCACCGTTCAATCGATCGATTTCTTCTCACAAAGCATTCTCTAAATGGTTCACCCGGTTTCGATTAGAACGCTGTTTTCTGATTTCCTGTGTTGGTTTGCGGGCCCCTAACAGTACTACGCATTCACGTTGCGATTGGAATTCGGTTTTAACAGGAGTTCACCGATTTAGCCATATTTGGGCAGCTGAAAATTTGCTCTTAATCTTGAGAACCTATATACTTCAAGTTCAGCCAAATGACAAAACACAACACCTATTCGAACCCGGGACCTCACAGGTAGAGGGCAGGAATGCTATCCAATTGACTACCGGGCAACTGATCAGAACGTTTCCATTTTGCCTATGCTCGCCTGTTATTATTTGGAAATTCTTTGCATGATAAATCTCAGCAATGACATTTGATCTTTTCACATTTAGATCACCCACCCAACTTACAGAGACATGAAATCTATCAGGTGGCACGTCAGCTGACTGTTACGTCAAGTTTTCCTTAAAATCCAAAGCAACCCGACGATTGAAATTCTAATATAACGTCGATCGTTCAGATGTGTTGTTTGGCCTATTCAAAACTTGTGCTTCAATCCGGTGAATTATAAAGAAGAACACCTGTTGCGGCAGTCAACTTCCATTCTACTTGTTGGATTCCATGTGTGTCTGTATGTTGGACGGATGATTCAAAGGTGGCTTAACTGATAGACGATGCTCAATACAGAAGCTTAGGTAGTGTCTATGTGTAGGTTCTAGTCCCACCGAGGTTACTAAACTTTCAAGCACGAAACTTAAACTTGCCATACGACATATTTGAGCGACACATAAACCTGTACACCGTGGTACCAGGGGAAAATCAGAGGCTGTTTTTTGTTTTACTGTTTACTAGGGCATAGGTTGGATATGATGTATGAGTCTTCCTGTTAAAGCTCGAATGAAAGGAGCTTCGTGATTCACGATATCAAAGCAAATAATATCGCAAGTGATTCGTAGGATTTACGAGAACAAAAATGGTCAAAGCCGGCTTCGTACAGAACTTAATACGAATCAAAGAACTTAGCGATTTTTATTAATTTCTGTACGAAGTTTGCATTGGTCCACTTGGTGTTCTCATCATGTGTTCTGTGGGACTGTTTGAGAATTTACGAGAACCTTATGAGCAATCAATATTTACGGAGTTGTAATTCATTCAGCGAGTTTCAGAGTGAAGTTCTGAATGAAACCGAGGTAATGTGCATCATGGTTGACAAGCCTAGATGTAAAGCTCAGAGTTTCGTTCAGTGATTGCAAAGAATGACTTTAGTTTGCAAGGTTAGGGTTGATTGATTTTTCAATAGAGCACTTTATCAGTTCGTGAGTATGAGAACATATGGTTGTCAGGTTTGGGAGCTATCGCACCTGCAAATTTCGAGCCAAAACGAAAACACGGGTGATATGGACACAGAACATTGTATTCGGTAAGGTAAACGATTGTCAGAAAATATCCGAATATTCGGTCAGTTTTGATAGCCTCCTTTGAGTTCTGAAATGTTTATTATTGTTGACTAATCAGAAGCGTCGGACCGCCCCGGGTGAATGCATGCACGCTGTCGGACCAGTCACCTGAGTCAGTAGGCTCACACAGCTTACAATTTTTGTTCGTTAGGTTTTTCTCACAAAGTTTTGCAATTTTCGATTCGTATTTGGAACGTGATGATCTCTACCGTCCAATGACAGTGATATCTATCACATGGCATGCAGTCAGCTGCACGTGTCTTGACTAATTCAAAACAGCTCAAATCAGATAAAACATAGCTTGCAATAAGTAGATCTTCATCCTTGGTTTTCAAGATGGAGACACTGTCTTATCATATTTTGTGAAGAAGTTACCTGGCGAATTTGGTGGTGCGTTTATTGCAGTAGGTGCACATGGAGCCGGTCTTTTTCTTTTTTTCATTTTACTTTCTTTTACTGAATACACAAAGATACAATTTTCAGGACGAGAGACGCGGCCAATCAAAGGGCTGCCATTGAACACAATGGGGAAAGTCGGGCGTTGTTACCACCGGTGAGCACGCAGCAGCGCAAAAACACCTAGGGCCAAACAGGGCGTAGATACACAGGTAGGCTGGTTGACACTGCCTCAAGCGTCACGCGACATCCGAATGCCATCAAGCTGCGTAGTTAAACAATCAACGAATCAATCAGCGTGGAGCGTCCAATACTAACACCTGATTGGCTGGAACCAATATTGTGACAGTCCGCCGCATGACGTGAGTGCGTACGTGTGTGGGCGCAGGCAACATTAACCAATGAGTCAACCAAGTGGGTCGTAGGCGTGCACACAATAAGTTGTAATCAACCATAGATCTCAACCGATAGGGGCAAGGGAACGTCAATTACTATCACTTTAGAGTGAGCTATCGCGGATTCTCCATACGTGACACCTGATTTCTGTACCTGTCAGTTAATAGGACTGGTTGCTCTGACAACATGAACAGCCGTGGCCCTTGAAGCATATTCCACCCATTTGGTGTTCATCATATATGCAATTGTTGCTTGAGGCGGTAAGAAGCTGAGGCATGCATCTACTCCCATACGGTGGTGAACCGCTGAACAGAAAGAATAGACGAAAGTGAAGGTACTGGAAGCCTAAACCGCTGTCTAAAGCGGGGTATGGCATGCTGAGACAGGCACTATTAGTGAGCGGCCGAAATTTCGGTTATATAGAAAGTAAATCGAATAGCGTGGATAAATGGATTCCCGGGTTGCATCAACATTTTTACTTTACCACAAGCGTACAAAACCACCAACCCAAATTGTCTACTTCTGTGTTCCCTGATAAAACGGATCTGGTTAGAAGAATCAAATGCACGAAGCAAGCCAGTACACTAAAATTACAAAAGGAAAGGCATCTGAAAGCCTCAGACTGGAGGTGGGTTGTCTCGGGTTGTGCCTGATCAGCCTTCCCGTGCAATTAGTATATTGCTCGTATACAACGAAGCCTCTGCTTAGGAAACCTTACTGACTGCCTTCTCGTGATGGAGGCGTTTTACCACCACAGTGAGAGGACGGAAAGCTAATATCCGGGAGGTTCACCTAAGGTGGTTGGCTAAAAAATCTCATGCGAATCCACCCAAGAAGAGAGGTGCGAACCAAACCCACTCACAACTTCCTGGCTGTCATTGCTTCTTTGACTGAAAATTCTTTCTCCCTTTTCTGATAATATTCCTGTAACAAATCTAACACCCAGTTCAATCCAAATCTTTTACTGAAGCAGATACTTTCCCACTTTTTGGTTCATGCTACGTTCGTTACAGCCCATGATGCGCATTGCTCTTCATGCCTCGGCGATAGACAAACAAAACTTCATTTTTTGTATTTTATTCATGGTTCGTATTTAAATATTGGTTATAACGTCCTTTTCTGAACTATGACTCCAGTCATCCATCGAGCATGTGTTATTGGTGACGAGAAGAACTGAACTAGGTTCGTCTTCATTGGAACCCCCCCTCACACATTGCTCGTACCATTCCAGGTGAATGCCGACGTACCGTATTCCATAACCTCTAGCATTGCGGCTACTTTTTGCAAAATGATTCCCGTCGGGCAGAGTGCAAGTGTTACAATTCCAGAAGGCTGTGCTCAGTCGAGGAAAGCTGTGTATTACGAATAAGTCAGGGTATCGGATATCTGGTGAAACGGTCCACCGTTAGTTGCGCATTCTTGTATTCATCATAACGAAGAGCAGCAACTCGCTCCAACGGGTCTTGTTCATCTCTGGCAGTTGAAAAAAAACCGCCGATCGCATCTTTTTGCGAACTACTCACGTGTGAGTAGTATCTCAGAGCACCCTTTTCCTGGAAATCCGTGTTACATCCTTTTCCCGTGGGAGTTCGCAGAGAAAATTTGATGTCACTTCTGGATGGTGCGGCTTCAACCAACGCGAATGAGAGTCCGATTGTGATAGCCTGCCAGTCACCTAATTCAAAGCTGATCGGTTTTTTTGGTCAGGCTTAATGGTCCACCTGATTTTGCGAAGATTTCGATGTGAAATCGCATCAGAGGAGGGCGCTATACTCCGGTTAACCCCTTTGACATATTTTCTACTGTAATTAGCACATAATATTTCATTTAGTTTTGAAGTACGGTGCCGAATTGTAAAGTGCAATTTGTTGTTCCGACAAAATGTGGTCCTTTTAGAGAACAAAGCGGTGGGAATGTGAGAAAACGAGTTGAGTGCGGAAGATCCTATGCTTCATTAAGTGGTAAATTCATTCCACGCTAGCTGCGAAGCAAGGCAGTACTGCCTGGTAGTTCACATTTGGTTGTCAAAGCTAGGAGATGCACTTTTGAACAAAAGTTCGGGTGACGTCTCTGGTGAAAACAGAATCCCGACAAACTTCATCATCTCGAATATTCTCTTCAAAAGACGTGCGGAATTAAAACCCTAAATGAACCGTACACGATCTACTTCATAAAACACGTATTCTAAGTGAGTATTTCTGGCAAGGGAAGCTCTCCATGATTCATGATAAAAAGAGGCGACAGAAGAAAATATAAAATAACAATCGCTTTACTTTTGCACATGAATGATATCGATGATACAAATAATAGTAATAGCCATAATACTAATAATAATATCGGTCATAATCAAATATAACAGGATAGTAGCATTGAAATATGAGAGAAAAAAATAAGATGAGATTCCAAACAAGAGGTCGTTTACGTCAAGACAAACGGTTTGCACTGGAGGGGAGGGTGTGTGTGTTTGTCTGATACGAAATGTGCAGTAAGATGTTTGTTTGTGTGTGTGTGCTTGATGAATACGAGTGTTCACTTAGCCCATCACAGAGAAATGAGTACGACTGCATTTCTGGGACAATGCGGGAAACAAAGCGTTCAGATCGATCCACAGGGAGAGAAAATTTGAAAATGCAAAAGTAAGACGTGACAAAAAGGTGGGACATAGCATTGTGTGTGTGTGTGTGTGTGCGTTTGAAGGAAAGATCGGGGAGAGTATTAGAATTATTTGAACCAGAATAAAAGTGCAGTATCGAAAATGAACACCGTGAGCTTTCTGGCGGGATTAAACGGTGGGTCGGAGTAGCTTTAGTTCAAATAAAAAAGTTGCGAAAACAAAATAAAGTGCACAGGGACAAAATAAGGGTTGTGGTCAACAAGGTTAAACGAAATATCGGAATAGGGAGCTGATAGATAGATAGAGAGGAGCCAGAAAGACAAGAGGATACACATTTACATACTGACATAGTGAACTCAAAAATAACACAAGGAACGAAACAGGATGAATGCTGCTGAGTGAATTATTTCATTTTGCCTACTTTGAACTGTTTCACACTGTGCACTCTGCGTCGGGGGTCGCTTCGAAGCTAACAAGTACGAGTGCTGATAGGTGAGTTTACAGATC
>UZAN01044436.1:4768-22801 GCA_900618425.1 Echinostoma caproni | reverse complement strand
CGCGACGTCCGGCTGTCTGTGAAGGGTCAAATGTATGCAGCTGCATTTCTGCCAGTTATGCTACACGGCACAGAGACAGTCAGTTTTCGAACACCCTTGTCCATGACGCGTCCCACGAGTCTGGTAGGGGAACCGGACAAGTAGTGCTGAGGTTAGGTGCAGAGATTTGGGTAACCTCGGTCACCCACTGGAGCAAGTGGTTGACCTACATAGATTGCGTTGCTTGGGCCATGTGCTGCGCAAGTGGCCAAATAGATTGCCACGGCGCGGGTTGTTTACCAAGACAGGTGATGCGTGGAATAAATTAAAAGCTTGTCAAACTAAGACCAGGCATGCAGGTAGGAAAACCGTGACCAGGAAATTTGCTCACATAAATCGCATTAGGCATCCTAGATGGGGACCTTAGGATCAACGTAACGCATGGCTAAATACCCTGAGTGACATGACTGAGTCTCGTAAACCATGGCTCTCATGCATCTACTTAATGCACATGCAAAGTTAATCCTCATGATTTCCGTGTTTTCACAATGACAATAACTAGAAGTTTCCGATCCTACCTTCACTCCTTCATTCATTCTAATGGACAGACAAGAGATAGCGACCAAAAACCGCCCCACGAAAGCGCATGGTTAATAGTTGTAAGAACGGAACCGAGCTGAGTGAGTGAATATTCGGTGTGGGATTGGGTCAAGCAAGAACATGAACCGCTTTTGTTTCACATAGGTTACATGTGAGAGATCGAAAGAACAGGCATCAAATAGAAAGTGAAGAAACAGTTAGGGATTTCAAACGAACCTCCCATGGGACAAAGTCACAGAAAGTGATACGAAGTATAGTGCCTATTTGGAGTTCAAATGTCGGAAGAAAAGCAGATGGAGATTTTTGATAAACCAAACTATGTAGCATATGAAATAACAAACACACTTACCCAGGATATCTGGACGCTTGGTGGGGTCTGGAGTGAGACAGACTGCAATCACCTCATCCATCAATGGAGAATACAGTCCTGGACAAACTTCGGCCACCGGGGTATACACTCCTTTGACAATACGTGAGGCCACAGTTAGGATACATTCTGCCTGGAACGGTGGGGTGTATGTGCAAATCTGGTAAAGTATACATCCTAAGGCCCAAATGTCTACTCCCTCACCGTATGGGATGTTCTGTACAATTTCAGGACTGGAAAGCAAATGGGGAGAGAGGTAGCGTAGTGAAAAATTCGGAGAGGAACTGATTAAGCACGGCATTTTGTTTGAAGGTTAAAAAAATCGAATGTACTTCCGATAGGGCTTTTTCGACAAGGATCACTCAAAACTTGACAAGCGTAAATTTTGTGGATAAAATATCCCGATTTGACTGTACGAGAAAACGGGTATGCATTTTCATTTCCCCCCAAATCAGGCCCCCCTATCAGGAGCAAACTGAGCTAACGGGACTTAGATAATGAATTCATCGTGTAAATGAGGCTTGAGCTGAAAAGTTGAAAAGGACTGGATAGTTGTTTCGACCTGGCTGGGTCTCATCAGCACTGCGAATCCATCGACCCAACTGGGGATCGAACCCGGGAATTCGTATCCGAAAACGAAGTGGAATAGTGGGAAAATGAGTCGCAGACCAGCCTCATTAATTTCGACACATCTTCATTTAAGTTCAAAGGTTCTTCATTTAGGTTCAACATGGAGTTTAAAACGTTCAACGCTTTTTACTGTCCATCTATCACAATCAGGGAAAACTATTTGCGATTAATTTCAGCAAACCATTCGAGAACACCCATCTTCGGTGATTGGGTTGTGACGTTGTTTGCCACCCTCTACTGTTTCTTCAGGAAAACGTTGTTGAGCTGTGTTCTGCTGACTCCATACCTCTTTGCCAGAAGACACAAGCTCCAAAAGTTTCGATTCTGTTCATCACGGAGACTCGCAAAGCCAACTAGAACTAGTCAGAACGAATCAAGTATGCTGAAACGACATGGACTATGGCGTTTTTGCAGTAACGTATATGATTGAGACCAATATGAGGGTAATGTGCACGCATGTGTTTCTAGTATATGTTACGATGTGTATCTGGACGGCCGGTAAAAGAGCTTGTTAGTTGGACAGGAATCATCTATGCGAATCATCATGTAGGCGGTGGTTAATGTGTAACAATGGTGCAGGGTAACAGTGAGCAATCCACGCCCTACAGGTTGATCGATAGCACGTATATACATATTTTTGCAGACTGTACAAATATTGTAGCATGGAATGAAATAGTATTAATGTAATTTGTGAGCTAGTGATTTGCATTCCTCACTAGGAGTGATACTGTATGCAGACCTTAGTGTGATGAACAACACACGGGAGAGCCTGATAACTACGAGGACCTGCTGTTCAGTGACAGGAACCAGTAAGCTGAGCTCCGGAACTTAGAGTGGCGAACCAAATAAGACCCCGCTAGGTTAGGCGTGGTATTGGACAGGACGAAAGCAAAGCTGCCTACCACCAAAGTTGGGTGGCGGTGTTGGGGGCTCGAACCTCGGACTATAGGGTCTAAAGCACGCGACTAAAACACTGTGATATCATCACTATGCGGTTTACATCGGTGCGCAGTTGGGCAGCACCGAATACTCAGCACACGAAGTCCTTCATTGAAAGCGCGGCAGCAGAACAGTTATGTGACAGGCTACATTATATACCACAGGGCTCATCAGTAAGTATAGAACTCCTGTTGGGGGATTATGTACCGAACAGCAACTCATGGTATGGTGAAGTTGAGTACACCGAAGTTTTGTGGGGCATTCAGAGATGGCAGATGAAGGTGCAGGTCTTTGTTTCAAGAACTTACCAAGAGTAGACAAGAGTTCCGACAGTGGATATCATCTTGAACGTGTCCCACTGTTTTTGTCGAGCCAGACCAAAATCCGTTATTGTCACCTATGAGAGACATGGATTCGAGCTGTCTGAATGAACGAACACGAACGAACAGCGTGTGTTCCATACTATGCGATACATTATTTCCACCAGATTAAGATGTGTAATTAAAAAAACGACATCAACCACAATATGTACCAAAAGCTTCAATCAACAGCATGACTATACTCTTTGGATTAGCACCGAAATGCTCCGGAGTCAAACAATGAGATTGGTGATAATGCAACCACCTCGAGTGTCTACTAAGTTATACTATTAGCCAAATTTTGCATATAGTGGATTCCAATTCCAATTCCACTCAATCAATCACTCCCTCCTTCACTCATTCACCCACCCACTCTCTTTATTCGCCAACCAAATGTCTCACCTTGTCTCCTTCACCGAGCATGATATTGTTCGCGGACAGATCCCGATGCAAGATTCCTTTCTCGCGGTGCAAATAACGCAGTGCAACGACTAGTTGAATAAAGATATGCCACACGCGTGATTCCGCAAACCGTTCCCCTTTGTCTCGCATTGAACCGATCAGTTCGGTCAGGGAGAGTCCGTCGAGCATTTCCATGACAATGTACAACTTTTCATCTGGTTTAATGAAAATGAGATAGAAATAACGAGAAAAATGCAAATTCCATAGGCGGAAAACCGATTATTTAACTGGGTCGATTTGAAATTTTGATATTCACTCAGCTGTCTTGTAACAACTCACACTACCAGACGGATACGACCTACTTTGTCTGGGTGTGTGATTATGTGAATGGTGTAAATATTTCGAGTTTCAACAGCGATATTTGCCATTTCAAAATCAAACACTAACAAGAGCAATTTATTTTAAATGAAACTTTGAGGGGGAGGGGAAGGATACATGTTGGTTAGCCGTATTGGCAACTCCTGTTCATTAGGCTAACTAGAATTAAGGTTGTTTTTGGTAGAACAAAATAAGGTATTTGGATGATGAACAGAGATATATCATGTTTGACAAACTTTACAAAACTTGAAAGAAAACGTCTCTCATCCTGACGCAACAAAATCCACACGACTATCCTCAAGTGCCCCCCACACACACACACAGCGTGCAAACGTACCACCTAATAACAAAACGAAGTGATTCTCACAAGCATAGACTGACAGGATTTGGCGGCTTGACCACAGTACTGGTACAGTTTATTCAGAACGCGAAAGGACAGTATTTGCATGTTTGTCAATCATTACCGGGTTTTAACGAACACTGGGTGCATAGACAACAAACGATCGAAGCTGAAAAGGCAGATTTCACTTGAGAGACACGAGTAGCAGTATCCTGACCATTCTGGGGTGTAAATTTGCCTGTTGCCGATCCAGTGGTCTCACAAGACTGGAGCCGAACACCTCAAGTAGTAGTGTCTTTGTCTAGTCTTCCACATTTTATCTGCACGAGGCTTGTATTTCTGAATCATACAATAATCCGAAAAATACACTCGATCAAAGGGAAATTTGTTCGAAAACGGCAACGGACAAACAAGCTTTCTGAATTCTTGAACCCCCACTGCCGCAATGAATGGGACAGGTGATCGACTTGGTGACCCAAACCAATCGAGGAACTGGACACAGAGACGGCATTAGACAGATCAAAATCCCCTAGTGACAGGTAAAGGAGTCTCCCGATGCTCCAGACCGAGAGTTGCAGTTCAAAGTCAAAGTTTTATTATGAGCATAACTTACAAGCTCATACTGTTCTCGTCCCATATATTCGTGTTGTGGTTAAAAGACAGTGTTGCATACAATCTCGAGTGTAAAAATGTCTAATGATAAAGGTTTCTTACACAGCTACACGCAGGTTCACTTATGTTGGAAAGTAAGGCGTGCTAGTGTCTCATCAAGTCTCAGTATGATACATTCAATGTTTAACGCACAGACGACGTTCCAGACCGAACACATTCTGACTGCGACTGACTGACGCCGGCATTTTGAACGGATGTCCTCTAAGATGAACGTTCGGTGATAGTTTTAGCAACGGGGACCACGGATGGCTTCGGTTTTACATTATTTGGTATAGCATAATCATGTTTCCTTTGATGTGCCGGTAGTGATTGGGATATAGCCTCAACGACTCCAGGATCTCTGCATAGGAATAACAATTCAACCATTTTGGTCACAATCCTTTGTGGACGCTCCAGCATTTTGTAATCACGTTGCAGCCATGGATTCCATGCCTGGATAGCGTACTCCGGGAGTGGGCGAATGTATGCCGATAGCAGACGGGGGAAAAACGCAAACTGAAACCGGCCAAAGATACGCCTAAGCTAACCGGCATTCTTTATAGCTTTATTCGACACCATAGTGCAGTTGAGTGAGCAGCTTAAATCTTCTTGAGTGACGGTGCCCAGTTCCTTCTCNAGGCATGTGACAGTTGTTCATTTTACGGGTATTACGAAAATCGCCCCTTGTGTTGTAGAGATAGAACCTTACACTTTGACACATGGAATTCAACAGAGACTGGAAACGAGCCGCTTTCAGTGTTTCCTGGAGTGCTAGTGGGTCTGCTGGTTGCGTTACTGCATTACGAATTTAGGCGTCATCTGCAAACGGTAATGATTTTGGCCCAAGAGCCTCCGGTAGATCGTTTATGAATTTTAGGAAAAGTCGCAGGCTGAGTACAGATCCTTGTGGAACCCTGTGCTTCGGGGGACACTTNTTGGAGCGACACGATGCGACAGAGACAGAGAGACACAACGGGAACAAAGACAACAGTTTCCAGAGAACGGTCAAAGCAGGGGTGGAACGCAAGGGTAGGAACGTGGATCTTGTGTTGTCAGGATGGTCTGTGGTTATGTTTCATTCACAAAATCAAAATGGTTCGGTTGACCCAATAAACGTCTGTCTGCTTGTTACAATCTGGAACGGAATCGGTCCGGTCAAGCATACTGCGGTGATCCTAGCCTGCGAGATGACGCACACCACGGAGCGACAAGTTACAGTTTTTGCACAACTGTGATTAATCAAGCTTCCTGGGTGGTGTCAACGAAGCGCGTACGTGTCACAGCTTCTGGACTACGAACCATAGATCGACCAATCAGAAGTCGTGCGCCCCAGACAGAAGCTGTACAACGCCAGAAATTCTAGCATGCGATTGGCAGACTTGGATGACCAATGAATTTGTTTTTCACATAGTAGTTACTCCATTTGATTTCTTTCAATAAACGAACTGCTGTTCCTGTGGCGTTTTCCTCGCGTCTCGGTTAGGTGGGATACTGCGTGCAAGTAACAGTGTCATCCAGTGCTTACGTTGCGTCCGTGACTCGTATTTCGTGATCAGGGCATGCTACAATTACCACACATACACAGACGGATATCTTGGCGCATGAATCTAATCCATAAATGTTTCCCGGCTATTTTGGTTCTCACTCCGAGTAAACGATACGATTCCAGATAAACAACCTGAGTGGTGACTCACCATGAATAAATGTTTTGTAGTATCGCACAATGTTCGGATGTCTCATCTGTTGACGAATGATATTGACCTCATTCAGTATACGACCAATGCTCTTCTCTCTTTCTTGGACCGTGTGCCCAAACATCGGTTGGGTAGTGCTGACCTAGAAATAAAAATAAAGCAGGCAACGGATATCCGCAACTGTCAGAGTGGACTGGTTCAAACCACCAAGCTCGCGGTCTGTCCGCGTGAGAAATGCACATATGTATGTGTCAGTTGTCAAGTCCATCCACAGTGTGCGTTGTCATGGTAACTGTGCAGAAATCCGGTTAACCATTGACGGAAATTAGTACCGCCAAAGGTCAACCCACCCACCCCCCGGTTGTCGGTTAATATCACAGTGAGCTGAATCACACTCAAAAAAAGCAAATGGAATCAGATCGCTGATAAACCTTCTCGTTAATATTGCAGAGTGGTAGTTTCAGTTTAAGTCCACGAGAGTTCACAGGCACCAGGAGCTGTAAAATTGTTTCCTCTTCACTCTATATATTCCAGTTAGAACTAGTATGTATCAGGAATACATTTCTGGTCATTCATTCTCATACGGTTTGAATCGATTTTATGCCCATGAGCAATGGATCGCGGGAAGTGGAGTTAGCTAGTTCACTGTAGAACTTTGAATGAAAAAGAACTATGGCTAGTTCCGAAGTAGATAACTGATAGACGCTGGCAAGCAAAGCCAGGCGTATATACGCGTATTCATTTTGGCCCCCGGAAAAATGCCCATCCATTTGTATCCATCATGGATTAGTTTGCTTACTCATAGTTCCGTATTTCATCCCGCCAATGAAATTATATCAATGGCATGATCCTGAATTAGATCGAAATGAGCTCTGTCTGGCTCTGTCTCCTAGAGAAATTTCTTACTAGTTGATTAGCATTAGAAGTACATAGAGGAGCAAGACACTCCTTCCGGTGTCAAACGGTAGAACTAAGTATTTTTACGATATCTCTCGAGTTAACTGCGTGAGAAAGACCGTCAAGAGAAATAACGATATATATATATATATATCACAATGCGACAATAATGAAATCGGATAAAGTAGAGAAAAATGCAATTAGGATAATCCGCGTCTTTTCTCGCGGTTGGAGTTTTTTCTGTGTTTGGATTCTCATTTCAATTTCAAAAGTAGACAGCCTATGTCCGATACCCGTTCACTAGATGGGAGCGTGTAGAAGAGCAAGCTCGTGGCATCTTTATGTCGGAGCCAATGCGCGGATCGCATCAAGTGAACTGAGGCTAGCATGAACAATTTTTGATTCGTCTTTCCTCATCCAGTTGATCGAATTAACGGTGCGTGCTTAACTTCAGTCAAATAGGAGAATCTTCTAGTAGAAACAGTAGAAAGAAAGAAAAAACCCAGCCAAGTAAACTAGGCAAAACAATCTATGAAAATCACTAACTACTTCACGTGATTCGTTTGAGCTCAGGCCAGTCGTTCCGCAGACCCTTGTTACCTCGTAGAATGTATGTGCAGATCAAATTCAGCCCTCATCCTGCTAATTCAGCTGACACCGAATAAAAGCAAGCTTTCCTCGGAACATACTTATTAGAGAACCGGATGTGTGGTTGGCGCTGTGAAATACCCTATTATTTTACTAATTTCAGACAACAGCAAATACAATTTTTTTAAATCGTCTTTACATTAGAAACGTTTCCCACCAGGAGGATAGGTACCTGTGCTTGTGCAGCAATGTCTCGGTCTTCCGAAAAAAAAAACGGATTTCTTGGGGCTGAATGGTGAAATATGATCGACTCAAATCCTCTAGGACTCTCATACGACAAGCTATCCGGCTTCTGAATTGTACCAAAAGAGTCATAGCCCCCTCCGGCAGAGGTCAGTGCTGAGATGAGCGAGATGCGATATCCGAGACAAGCTTGCAAACATGAGTTGTACTATATCTGGCATAGATCATAGCTGCCCAGTAGACAAGTGAGATCACGGATTCGATCCTCAGTAGGATCAGGGGATTGGTGCTGATAATGAGAACCAATTAGGCCAAAACAACTTTTTTGGTTCAAGCTTCGTTCGTACTGTGCATAATGAGCTTCTTTATACAAAAGGAGTTGGGCTTTCACTGCTCTCCTGCTTGTAAATGTTCTAAATCCAGCGTATTCCTAACTTGCCGATGTGATTTAAGGAAATTCAGTTGCATGGAAGTGAGGAATTTGCTATTATAATAATTATAAATGTTGATAGTGTGCCAACTTAGCGATGCTTGCAAGCTTTAATGTATGTGAACTAGCTGGACGGTTTGTCTTGGGTTACTGAGTTTTGATCCATAGGGTTCTACTGCATGCTTGACAATGACTGCTGATCGATTTGAGACAAATAACGTGATCCATTCGTACAGCTTACCGACGATGTCGAACGCTCTGACAGACACGAGGACACAAACCACCCAACCTACCTTTCGACTGTTTGATACTTCTTCTGTTCTCGCTAGAGCACGAACTGTGCGACAGACATACACCTAATTTTGAGGCCCTGTTCAAGTTATCGGACGTGTAGACCGATGGGAAAAAATTTATCAACTCGCAAACACAAAAATGACTATCCGGTAATGCTAGTGTTAAAATGAAGTATCCCCGAAATTGCATCATTTCATGCACATTAAAATCAATTGAATTCTTCACGTACGCCGATCTATGTGCGCAGGTGCTGGTGTAGATGATGAAGAGAAAGAATATTGCAAAACTCTTTTTATAAAGACGAGTAGTCGTAACAGTAGAAGTTGCAGTGTTATAAATCTCCAAATTCCAATGCTGAATTCGGGAACTGCCCGTATGGAGAACAATATTAGTAGAGGTTAAATCCGATTACTCAGAAGGAATAATGTAATCGGAAACAAGGTGATTACATTTTCATAAAACGCTCGCGATCGGTGGTACAATAGTCTGTTTGTACATTCTGCCGCTACACTGCGGGATCCATTATTCGGGTTCAGGTCATAGGAACCCGCGAACCGCTTCCATGTGAGGTCAACGAAATGCTACTGACCGGAAATGTGAGTAGTAGTGGTAGCAGTGACAAAAATGTCCCCATTGGGATTAGTACTCACTTGACCATTGATTTATGAGAAGTTCATCCGATAAAAAACATTATAACCGTTCTCTTAGTGAAGTTGATATTCGCCAGCGTCTTCCTGTATGACATTTCATTTGTGCTGGTGTCAATATCATTCAAATAGTTATCTAATCAATCGGACTTGGCAGCATAGTGCACAATCAAATTCCGACTCGTTAAGTATTCCACATTATCCTGTCTTAATCCTTATCGTGAAAAAACGCCTTGAATCATCTGGAAAACTTTAAAACATTCCACTCTCCTGTCCTCCTCCGAACAGTGCACACAGTAGAGGAAAGCCGGTGAGCAGGATCAACTATGTGAGGTCATTAATTATTACTACTGAAAGTAACATTCACTGGCTTTCACATGCCCAAACTGTTGCACAGTGACTGACAGATTTTGGCCTTCAGATAACAGTATTGCGCAATCTGAGCTTTGATATTACGGGGATGAGATATTTTATTCAACAACCAGCTAGCTGCTTCCTTGTGACTTTCCTTGGTTTTCTGAATTCAAGCAGCCGAGGCGTAACCGCACCATGACTGAACGTCTTCCGCAAATTCCGTTATCTGTCCCGATAAGCAATATTTGTTGTGAACATGTGATGCATGTTTTAAGTTTGCACACAAAATGTTGTCTGACGGCACTCATTGCTTAACCATCAGTTCAGTTCAGTTTCTACAACCATTAACCATGAACTTTCGTGTGCCGGTTTTGGTTACTATCTTTTGGTGTCCCATTTGGATAAAAGAGCAGAATAAAGACTGGAATGTTGAAAGTAAATTCAAGCGAAAGATAGAGAATTCATACAGAGTGGTGTTAGGAGAATAATGAGTGGATGCATGAGCGCCGCCGTTTGCGACACTCACTCATATCACTCAGTGTCCCCAACAATCGGTGAACATCTTCGACTTGTATACACGCATATTCAGTCGCTCAAGCTGCTTCAATTACAGATTTATTCCACCTCCATATCCGCCGACAGAAACTCATTGATATCCATCTTATCTGACCCCGAGGCAGACAGACCAAGCGAGAGAGAGAGAGTTCGGAATGTTTCAATGCACATATTTGCTCGCACAATGTCCCCATTTTATCCGCTTTTGACAGTATTTCAATGATGATTTCCTTTGGACTAAAAACTTGTGGACAACCAACTGGTTCAAAGCACAAAATACAGACGTACTTCTTTGATGGCGTACACTGTTTGAGCCGGAATTTGTTTGCGTGCTTTGTACACCTGACCGAATGCACCACTTCCAAGCAACTCAGTGATAGCGTACTCACGGATATAATGCTTGGGTGACTTTGACAAATCACACGCACTCAGAGCTTTGGATATGTGAACGCGTTCCTCGTCCTGCAAGGGGATTGGATAAAAGGACCCAGTGAGTCGACAATTTAGATCATTGCAATAGACATGCAAGAATCAGTATTCTCTATTTGTTTTACTGCAAGGATTTTGTAATTCGCACTCATAAATCACACTCATCTGACAAGTTACTAATCGGAGTAAGCAGACATTATCTTGCGCGAAGAACGACAGTTCACCGCGTGCCTAGTCGACACATTCACAGTACACTTCACTTACTATGTAACCGCTGGGAGCTTTGGTGGGCCAAGTAGTCTCCGCTGTATACAGATACGGTGAGTCATTGAATTTCGATCATACAAAACAAGTGATAGAAAGTTGGTTTGAGCCTATCCTGGTTACTCACACAATAATAATAATGACAATAATAATAATCCTCATATCCCGTTGCTTTATATTTCTCTCATGTGCAACAAGCGTGCACTTAATATTCGAGCAGGGGACAGCGGCCACCCGGGTAGTGGGAAATTAGACTGGAGAAGGGCAAAGTTCCACCTGAACACACGGAGAGGAGCCACAATCCGAATGTTTCACAGTTTAACTTAGGTTTTAAGAATCCATATATCAGACATATTTTGTTCACGACGTTAGCAACGTCTTCCGGATTCACATAGGCAAATCAAAAAACAGGGAAGTATTCAATCTAGCATAACATCTGTGTAATATGCTATTTGGTCGGTACAATAGCCACCCCAAGGGGAACCGAGTAGTTGCCCAGTTTTGTATTTGATCAAGGATATCCCACCCCAAACAATCAAATCTATTCAACCAGCTGCTGGTTGCCTTGAAGGTTTCATTTTTACGCGTACTCTCATTGTTACAATAAAGTGAAATTTTATTAGAAATAAAGACAGAGAACGAATAAACAACAACAGCAACAACAAAGCCTTAATTTCGTTCACCGTTCCCGTCTATTTGGTTATAAATTAAAAACAGAAACAGTTAATGGATAGTTCACAATCAATTAACAGGTAATGGGAGTCATTCGGTTTGGAGATCACATTACCATTGTTCTCTAATCACATTTGCGTAAATTTGTCAGTAGCGCTCA
Source organism: Echinostoma caproni (assembly GCA_900618425.1). NCBI lineage: Eukaryota > Metazoa > Platyhelminthes > Trematoda > Plagiorchiida > Echinostomatidae > Echinostoma > Echinostoma caproni. Next base: position 10,929 of record UZAN01044436.1, on the reverse strand, counting down.
GTTCATTGGTTTGAAAATTATAAATGTTGGTTGCAGGCGGTGATTTAATGATTAAATTCATCGCATCCGCTTTGTGGCCTCAACCCAAACAACCACCGGGTGTCAGGGGAACCTATCTTCCCAATCCCGTAGGAGCAGAACTAGTATCAATAACGGGTTAAGCAATTCGTTGAGAAACGAACAATTTTTACTTTGCGACATTCGACAAGCAGTTAAAAGAGAGATCATTTTTAGGTTTCTATGCACATTAACAGCAGTCATTACCGGTTATTTTCTTCCCTATTTAGTTCTTGTTCTTCGTTTGACCTCCAGTATCCGAACGCTCACATTCGGAAGGAGTTTGAGCTGATAAAGATTGATTCGCCAATGATATTCCAAGAATCTGGACTGTTTAGATTTCTGAACCACCGAGAAAATTGTAGCTTTGTTTCATCTACTCAAGCAAACAAAAACAACAAATGAGGCATCATTTATTGCTGATTGAATGTACAATTGAAACACGAGCCGCAGCGTGTGTTCGACGAAACTAAGACAGGTTCTAGGGTAAACTCCAACAGCGATAATGTACGAGACAGACAACTTACCTCTAAATTGCTCCAACTTTTCGCTAAACCATACAGAACAATCTCGTCCGAGTCACTAGTTTCATTCCGTCGATCCTTGTGGTGCATCTCGAGCAAAACGGAGAGTACAGAGGCGGGTAGCAGTGTTTTGATTAGGCGCCGATTTCGTTCGAACACCGTGAGTCGGCGTAGAATACGAAATATCTCAACCTGTGTAAGTGTGTGTTAATAAATGAAAACTTTTAGTAAGCCGAAAAACGTGAAATAATCAATCTTTATCTAGTCAGAACACATTTGCAAATAGTGAAGTGCACGAGAAATTAGAGGCTAGCTGAAATTGGCATACTTTTGTGCAACAAGAGGTGCTATTGTGCGACAAACACACAAAGTTGCGTCACTATTGTTCCCGCTGCTTACACTACGCTGTTTAACTAGTTTTCATTCGGATTATACCGAGCGTTCAATACAACACGCTTAATTTGACCTATATTTTGGATGTTTTTTTTAGCAAATTACATTCCTCAGATTGCGTCATTTCATTTGAATTCGTTTTTCGTCCGTATAATCATCACTCGTTATTTCAGATCAAGTTTAGTTATTTTTCGCCATCAAAGATTGTACCATCTTTCATTTTTCCCTCACACGGTCAATGATTAATAAAAACCCTACCTTTTCCCGTTTCATCTCCGCTCTCAAGATCATTTCATCTATAGTCCGAAGATGTACATATTCAGGCCGTTATTTTTCTCATGTCTTTATTTGTTAATGCTACAGGTTGACTTGTTTCTCACGTGTCCTCTGCTTCTATTCCATACAAGCTTATCCTGTTCGGCTGTGAGCTGTATCATGCACCCGCTGCTTTTCACCGTCCATTTTGTGGTTGGGCTCGTGGTTAAGTTTCATTAGGTTGAATATGAACTACGATGAAGTAGGATTTCATGGTTCGAATAGGATATTTAAAAGGGATTGTAAGAGAGTTCTGTACATCAGTATACAACTGTGCAACATCAAATAATTCTCGAACCGTTTTCCAATCGAAGATGGTGCGGGTCACATGATCGATCAACTTCACATTACACCATTTATTGTTCCCATTCTTTATTAAAGTTCTTCTGAATAGAATGTGATTTACTAGAAGCTATTCATTGGGATACCAATGAGGTTGATCCGAGATTTATCACTGCAACAATCTTCGTTGTCGGTAACCTTACGACGAGCTGGCAATTACGGAATTTGGCTTTCTATGAATGCAAAATTTATGTTGGGAGCCTCAACAACAACAACAACAACAACATATGCATTATCTAGATCTCGTAGCATGAAAAATGACTTCATACGCATCTTTCAGTTAATTGTGCTGCAAAATTATTTTTATTCATTTCCTCCCACCGCGGTTATGGAACAAATTTCATGTGGTGAAAGGAGTCCGAATCTCCTGTGCTATGCAGTCTGGACTATACTTCCCATTGATTCGTTGAATGCGACTGGTGTCACTCTTAATATCAGTCTTGTAGGGTCAAAGGAGATCTTTCCCCTTTCTTTCAATCCAACACATCAAACTGTAAAGTATGAGACAAGGTAGTCACCGGAAGCGACACGGCACACAGACAGCAAATTGTTGGGCTTATCACTGTCCTGTTCTGGATACTCGTTGCGGGACATCTCATCAGACGAGCATTGTTTTATGCAGACGTCTTCACCATATTTGATCATAGGGCAGCAATTTCGGAACACTGGAATTTGGTTGGGTTCCGTAAGTTAAAGTTGCTTACAGACGTTTTTTTCAAAAATCCTCTCTGCATTTCGCTTTTATTCTATGCATAATTGCTAGCGTCAACGACAAAGTTATGTATTACTTTATTTATCTAAAAAAACATCGCAATTGTTTCATCTGAATCAATTTGAATCACCCGATCTGTCGATCATTATGTTCCATTACTGGCCCTACGACTATTTGAACGAGTGAATCAGATCATACCATGAAATGCTTTTAGAGCACTTCCAGTTTTCTGCAATTTCTGGCAAACCCGTAGATATTTAATATTCACGTGTTGTCTCAGCATAGATTGATACATTGACGTGGAATCAATCTTCACACTGGATAAATTGAAGGATATGAAATGCTCTTAGTGCATCCCTTCTGACCGAATGACTAATAAACCACCCGGCGTTCCGATGCGGTAAACCAAATTTACTGCATTAAGCTGAAAAACTTAATTCAGGTGTACTGACAACCAGATATCGAGTCGTTTGAAACACGAGTTTGTGCCATTTTACGAGGATACTAGACCCCGATTCGTCGATGCCACTGAAAGTCTCACGTACGAATATATCTGAGTTCGGAAAACAATGTAACGAACAAAGCTTGTTTCGGAAAACTTCCTTCTCAGGCTAATATGGTTATATATATAGGGGTTCGAAATTGTCATATTAGTGTAATGGTCAGATGTGATGAATATGGTTGGTTGGTTGTGATCTTGTGATGTGTGGCTTGGTAATGAGAGGGCAGCTTTTTTGTTGTTGTTATTGTTGTGTGGTTCGGAAATGTTCACAGTTCACATTTGAATTCATAGACTTGATTAAGGAGAAAAACATGGACGGAGTACGGATGGCTTCCTTGAATGTGACTTCATTGTTGACAAATGTGCCATTTTCGGAAACAATAACATACCTATGTGACTATATCAGAAAGAATGAGATCAATATTTGTATCCCAGCGGATAATTTAAAAGAGTTATTATTGCGTTACACATACGACATCCAGTTCGGCTTTAACGGAGAGATCTATCATCAAACGGACGGTGTTGCTATGGGATCACCAGTTGGACCTCTATTGGTTGATATATTTGTTGCCAAACTGGAAAATGGGGTCTTACAAAACACAATAAAGAGAGTGTCATTCTACTGTCGTTATGTGGATGATATTTTCATTTTGATCGAAAATCAGAGACAAATAGATCCACTTCAGGTACCTTCAATAATGTCCACAACGCTATCAGTTTTACGTCCGAATTAGAAGCGGGAGATAATTTTCACTTCCAAGATGTAAAACTCACAAGATGCCAAGGAGGCGTGATAAAACGCTCTGTTTATCGCAAACCGACTTGGACTGGGCAATACTCTAATTTTGCCAGTTTTGTGCCTCAGAAACTCAAGCGAAACCTAGTCCAAACCATTGAGTATCGAGCAAGGAGAATTCGTTCAGCAGACTGTCTGCCCCAGGAACTGGAAAGTATAAAGCAAACACTGTTTGACACCGGCAATCTGGAGTGATTCGTTCTGAAGAATTTGACAGAACGACCGCCGAGAGCACCACTGACAAGAGTGAAAAGAAAAGAACTCTTCATAAAACTACCTTTCAAAGGAGATTACAAATCTGAGTTACTGAGACGCCAATTAGAAAAGACTATCGTTCATACTTTCCCTGCTGCTACGCGAATGGTTTCCGTAAATCTTAAAGATACCTTACCTATCCCCTCCTCATCTATGATCATTTACCATTTTCATTGCTCATGTTCGGCAAGTTATGTAGGAAGAACGATCAGGCAACTGTCTCAAAGAATCAAGGAGCACAAACTGACATGACTGATTACGGGCATGAGGAAAACGATTACAAGTGCAGTGGTAGAACACCTTGTAGACACGGGGCATCAAGCAATCGATGACGCACTCAAGGTGATTTAAAAAGTACCAGTACCATCAAAAGCTGTTCGTTAGCGACACCTTGCTACAGCCTAGGCGGTGACCATTCGTCTGCTCAATCCATCCCGTTGTTCTCAAAAACGATTCATTCAGTCACTTCGCATACCCTTGTCTCAACCTGACACAGTAGGCCGAAACGACCCTGACCTTTGTCATGACCCATGGGCACAGACCGGAAATGGATCAGCTCACTCTATCCACCGACTGTGAACATTTCCGAACCACACAACAGTAACAACAAAAACCGCTCTCTCATTACCAAACCACACATCATAAGATCACAAACAACCAGTCATATTCATCACATCTAACCATTACACTAACATGACAATTTTGAACCATAACTATATTAGCCTGAGGAGGAAGTTTTCGAAAACAAGCTTTGTCCGCCACATTTCTTAATACCACGATGGGAATATTCAATCAATATCTAAGTTCCCTGTTCTGACTTCGAACGCCATTAACCGTGCGGCATTCTCCCGTTTTCACTGACGAAAGATCATAATTCATGACTCGATTCAATGCACTACATGAGCCCCACAGTCAAACCACTCATCACACCAAAATTGCTCAGTGGTATATGAGGACGCATTGCTCCCCAAAACTGTCTGCATGTTTGACTTATTCGGGTCGACTATTAAGCTATACCGAACACTTTGTAATCATTAATCGAGCCGTTTGCATCGCTCAAACATTTTATCTGCGATAAAAATAGATTTTACTCAGCTAAAACTCAAATCCCTACCTCGGAGCCTAGGATACTGGTGAGGCGGTACGTACGCACGCCAACATTTGAGAGTTCCACGTGTACACGGGTTTGCAACAAATTACTAAAAGCATGTGACCACTTGTAGTGTAAGTCAACCAAGTCCGCGCAGTGTGTACATCCGTGACAACCAATCACAAAACTTCGTCTTTTTCTCGTCCACTTTTTACACGTATCTGGTTAATAAAGCAACAGATATCATAAAAACCAATCAATAAAATACCTTTGTATCAGACTGCATGGCCAGACTGCAGATTCAACAGCACATGATGCAGCATCCAGCTGTCTCTGACGATGAATATCCGAATGCCAGAAGTCAGACAGCAGTCGACTCCCTGAGGCACTTGGACTGGGTAGTCAATGTAAAATTAGGAAATGAAGCCCGTAGTGACTCAAACCCAAATATAAGTCCCGCACGTGATCCCTAAGCTGTTCAGGCAGATTTCAGCAGTGGAATCTTCAAGAAAAACATACCAACACGTTAATCGGTTTGCCATCAAAATTTTTACCTTTAAAGATAATAACTTCTGGATACATTGTGTTCATATTCTAACTGTGAGCCAACGATAACCTACACTGAATAGGTGATTATGTACTAAAAAATACAAACGAATATATATACATATATATACTTGAAAATACTCTCATGGACTAACGCGATTCACTGGCTTTTACTTAACAAAAATAAGTAGGTCCCAATAGAATTGGAAACAACTAACGATGGCCATCATTCTATCGGATTGATTTGTCAAACTAACGAGTTCTGTTGCTTGTTTCTTCCAGAATAATCAGTGAGAACGGTATCGACAAACGACGAAGAGAAACAACCCACGCCCCTTGGATATAGCAACAATACGACGTGATCCAATTGCTTACATGAAACTGTTCCAGCGGATTCAATCCACGGTCCAATGAGCTGCACGGGTCCCGAGCAGATTGAGACCCAACACACGGTGGTTTGTCGTCCGACTCGGCACACGTGATCACCACATTCGGTGTTGGTAGTCTGGGCTCGACCACGGATTTGTCCGGTCGCATAAGTAGCATGAGTCCGAAAAGATGGATTAGGTTTTGACGAACAAATGACTGAGCCACAAAGTCATCGCGAGCCAATCGATACAGGGTTCGAC
>UZAN01044435.1:16012-36290 GCA_900618425.1 Echinostoma caproni | reverse complement strand
TGTATTGCTAGATATTTAACAAAAGAAGGGGAATCGAAAGGTCAATAATGTAGAGAATGGAAAAATAATAAATGCGAACCTCTGTTCCTTTCCACCCGAAATAGGTTTTACACAGAGCACTCTAAAGTCAAGGCCATACAGCTCAGTCGTCTATGCATCTATCGTAGAATAACCAAAGATGGTACTTTATATTCTAAGCAGAATAAGTTACTTGTTATAGAGAACGGAAAAGACATCGCATGAATAGTGCAATGTGAAGAAAAACATTAGTATATACGGTCCCTGAGAGATCCGGAAGCCATGATTCAAGTGGATGAAATGAAGTGTAACAATAGCAGACTCTTCTCAGGTTATTCACAATTGTGTTATTAAGTAATGATGAATCTGAACACATGGAAAAAAGGAACTTCGGTCTGGTTGGTTTAGATCATTATTTGACAAACCAATCTCTGTGTGGTGTACAGCATTTTGTTTACATTAACTTCGAATACATTTTCCATTTCCAATATTGCATTGGTTTTCATTAACTTTTCGCTACAAATTGAGCTCTATCCGAATCAAGAATCGTGCAATCAAATTCAAATAGCACTCCTCGTCATTACAAACACGCATACTTTTGACCGCTTGTCTCGCTAGCCCGGTCTTATCGAGCGCGGCTTTTGAATTCAGCCGTGTCAAAATCTACCATCTGACTTTTTACGATTTTACCACGGGAAAACTGCGTTCTATCCTCAACATATTTTATTAAATCAATTCGTTCAATTCACAATGTCAGATGCTGTCCTACGGCCGCAAAATTTTGATCTCCCTTCGTTTTATCGCCTGTGAACACCAATTTTCACGTTTTGCGCATTGTGTGCGGAATCGCTACAACCGATCGAGGAAGAAGGGGCAAGGAGAACAAATAAAACATCGCACTGTTTGGAAAGTCGCTCTCAAGCGGTGTTCCATCAACAACCTGACAGTACCCGTTATTATCTCCAGTAACATCCGTTCACTCTTGGGAAAAGTTGATAAGGTCAAGAGTATGTTGCATGAAATGGTGTGCAAAAACGTTGGAATTATTATTCTACAGGACAGCTGGTTACATCCTGACATTGACGAAGGCGTTTTCCTATTTTATGGATTTGATATATTTTGAGATAATCGGATTGTGAAATTCAATAAAAGAGGTGATGGAGTAGTCGCTTTCGCCAACCGTATATGGTGTTACAGCTCTCATCTTTTGTTTGATTTTAATACCAGGAAAATCAATTGCATTGTCGTTCAATGTGAACCCGTTTTCATAGAAAATTCCATCATATCCTGCTAGCAAACATTTAAATTGCCCTTGATACGCCCACTTCTGACATCCAAATGTTTTCCGAATCTTTCTCAACAAAATTCGCGACAGGCTTAGACCAGTCACTGTGTATTGTGGCTGGTGATTTTATTAGTTCCGATATTTTTTTCTTAAGAACTTTAGGTTTGGTTAATCTTGTGCACTTTCCCACTCGTTTGGAGGCCCAGCTTGATGGCATTTTTGTAAATATTCCAGTTATCTTCTTTACAGAAAATCGAGCCCCTATTAGCACGTCCAACCACTGTTCAATTCTTTTGCACCCAAGAATCTGTGGTAAAATGTTTCATAGTCAACAAGCAGAGGTAACATCCCGAACAATACGAAGGAGGAATTTTACCCATGATAACTTATCTCGACTCCAAAGTATAATCTCTTCAACCGATTTTTCTGTTTTCTCCACTTCAAATAATTCTTACAGATGTGAACATCTCACTGGCTACCTTAATTTCTGTTTTGATTTGTGTTGCCCGATCGAGACAATATATATCAGTATCTACAAATTCTCATCGCCTCTCCTAAAACGCTTTCGACGTAATAAGGCGAAGGCATATACGAATGGTAGGTGCTACGATGTTAAACGACTCTCGATTATCCTCAAGGCAGAGAATCAGCGCTTGCATCGTATGTATGTCGAGACCAGTTTTGGCAACCACAGCTGTTGCGAGATGTGGTCTGCGTTGAAGCAACTCTGTGGCTCACGTGGGAGCTCTTGTCCTGACGTAGAAGAATTAAACCGACAATTTTCTGCCTCTTCTGGGTCTAATTATCTACCGTCCGTTTTCACCTCTTCAGAAAACACTAACCCTGTTTCTCCGACTGAGGTTCTCCAAGTTTTGAAGCAACTAAAGTCAAACAAGGCCCACGGACCGGACTCGTTAGGTCCTATTTTATTGAAAACCTGTGCCGAACACCTTGCAACACCCNCTAAGAGAGGTCCTTCAAAATATTGACCGATTGCATGTACCTCAGCCCTGTTGAAAGTCTTTGAAAGAGTGCTGTTGAACCGTTTAACTACCCTCTCTTATGTTTTTGATCCTCTTCAGTTTGCTTACAGGAATTCTTTTTCGAATGTTGACGCTGTCGCGTCTGTTGTTCATTCTGCGGCCTCGTTCCTGATAAGAGTGATGGAACTGTTCGCCTTATTTTTCTTGCTGACTGCGGCTTACGATCCGACATGTTAAACGTTCTTGTAAACTACTTCCCTTCTAGGACACAATTTACCTCATGCAATGGTCAAACGTCGTTCTCTTTTTCTGTTAACTCTGGTATACTCCAGNNNGCACCATTTTGTCTCCCTTCTTTTTTCCCCGTACATAAACCACCCGCCTGTCCCTACCAACCTTATTGCTTATAAGTATACGGACCATGTGGTGATAGGGTACTCCTCCAAAACTTATGCTTCTTTTCACCAACTTCAAAGCTGTCTGAATGACGGTTTTAGTTGAACTTTCCCCGATTACTGTTGCTTAATGTTTCCAAATGTGTTGACGTTCCCTTCAGCCTTAAATTCGGCTCCCGCTATCAAACTAACTTCACTAATCTGCCGGATCTAGCAGTCAACAGTCCCAACATTCCTAAAGCTGACTCTCTTAAATACCTCGGAGCCATTTATGCCACAAACTCTCTTGGACCTTACTTGTAGAGAACCTTTACAACAAGTTTCGTTAATGTCCTTTTATGCTTTCAGGCTAAGAAGCTTGCTTTTCCCCCAAACGTAATTCTAAAATTCGTGGTAGCATGCATCCCCCCTCACTGGCTCTACTGTTCCCCTGTATTTTTCCGGCTTAAAAGAAAAAGATTTTCTATTATTTTCAGGTCTAATAATCTCCTTTCTCAAAGTAGCGGCATAGTCAAAGAAACTCTGGTTAATTTTATTGTGTGCAAACATATCGACGCATGTGAAAGAATTGCTGACAGAATCTTGTATACCGAAGATCACTGCTTGCACAAAGAACTTACTAGATCCATGTCAAGCCCCCGTAACCGCTCTCAGTATAGACTGCTTCCCAAAGGCACCGTCACATACAGAAACAGCATCATCCCTTTTCTTACTCGCTTTCTAGTAAATCGGGCACCTATTATTAAAGGTTTGGTTGAACACCAAATGAGTTAGTTTATTTATTCATTTTATTTTATCCGTCATTATCATCTTCCTGCGTTCAGTTTTCTGTCGTTCTTTTCCTAATTTTTAAATTAATCTATTAACACTCTGAGGTCATTCACCTCAGCTCCACCGTATTATCGTAAAAAAGCCCTACGGGTGCAGAAAGCTTACTGTGACTTGACTTGACTTAAGTTGACTTGAAAGGCAGAAGAACGATATGGAGATAGAACATCATCTTGAAGAACATCGGAATTATTATTAAGAGGTTTTGATTTTCTCCTTCTGAATTTGGTGCACTGGACCCTCTGTGTAAAATAGTCGGCAAGCCATTACAGCAGCAGTTTTGGAGTGNTCGGGATTGCCTGAGTTTGCGTAAGTGAAAAGATAGGCGTCTCAGTTTTCCCACACAGTTGTAAATATGTGTAGACCAACGAAGATTGCTGTCGATGGTGACACCCAGGTACTTCACTGAGGTCATTCTAGATACATGTTTATGGTTAAGAATAGTAGAGTCCGTTGAAAATGAGGAGCGGGAAAGACTGAAAATACACTCTACGCAGTTAGATATGTTAGGACTGAGACTAGATTGGTCAGGAAACTGTTGGATGTGAGATAGGTTTTCAGTAAAAGAATGAAAGTCCAAGGGGGATGAAATTGTCTGAGACAAAACTACATCATCAGCATACTTTTTGATGTGCGCAGGGAGTGGGACCGAAAGATCACTAATAAAGGCAGAAAAAAGATATGGAGATAGAACATCATCTTGAAGAACATCGGAATTATTAATAAGAGGTTTTGATTTTCTCCTTCTGAATTTGGTGCACTGGACCCTCTGTGTGAAATAGTCGGCAAGCCATTACAGCAGCAGTTTTGGAGTGCCAAAAGATTCAAGTTTGAAAAGAAGAGATGATCGGGAAACAGAATCAAACGCAGACGAATAGTCAAGATAACACAACGGACAGACTTGACCGAATGGTTCAATGACTTGCAGACAAAATGCACTAGAGTGGATACGGCGTCCAATATAGATCTGTTTGATTTATATGCAAACTGAAGGGGGTCGTGAGGAATTGTGTTGCATGACTGCAAACGACTCAGGATGGCTTTTTCAGTGAACATTGGAGCCACTGAGGTCAGCGCGATAGGACGAAACCGTTTCGCAAGTACAGTTGAGGACGTGGATTTGGGGATCGGAATAATGGTCATTGGACGCCAAGAGTCAGGAATCGATCGGGAAGATGGGGACTCATTGACGACGGATGTCCTCATATTGGTTAGGGAAGCTGCTCCGAATTTCGGAAGTGCCGGAGGAAGACCATCAGAGCCTGCAGCTGAGGATGCTATGCGGGATCGAAGAAGCTTAAAGATTTAATCATTGGAACAATGCACTGAACTGGATTCATTGCATAGGAATGAGGGAACCTAGCTCTCGTTTGACGGGTGAATGAAAGCGGCGTTGAGGCTGTTGACATCCACAGAGGTATTAGAATGTTTTCTGTTCTTCACACAGAGAAGGCGAATACCTTGTCATAAACTTCTGGTGCTCTTTTTTTGGCAGAATTTAGGCTCCAAAGTTTGTCAACGCAATTAATCACGTAAGGTTTGGGCATGTGCGGCTCAACGGGCTGCGAAAAAGAGGTCAAATAGGATTGCCATGCAAATACTGCCAGAAGACTTTTCACGCCACATGCGCCAAACTATCGATGAAAAAGATGAAACACATGCTCGCACAACAAGACTGTTTTTGGTTTGCAGTGATTGTATGAAGACTCCGGTGATATAATACATGATCGGCATTGAAAATAGGTTTGAGAAGCCACTGTTAGCCGCAGAGGAAAAAGCTAATGGGAAGATTTCAGCACCAGAAGAGAAAATAACTGCCCTGACTTCCCGGATCATCCCAGCGAGCTCAATCCAGCGACCAACTAAGCGTCCAAGGTGCTGTTTAATCAGCGCCGTCCCAACGCAGTGTATACCCCTCGCTGACATAAGTATGGCTGCTGAAGTAACGAATAATACAGTGACAGTTCCTGAGCAGAAGAAGATCGTCCAAGGAACGAAGCCTGTTACATTCACACCGAAGCCTTCGATAGTGGAGAAAAAAGGTGGTAGCAATGCAGCCTTGACGCTTATTTGCACAAATGTACCTGAACCGACCAAAACAACCACTGAGAGAACGACAAATAGAAGAGCTGGAATACTGGAAGGGTTTCTGTACGCAGATGGGCATTAATGTTCTACCTGTGGCCCTTACGAAACTTATGCGCCAGCCAACTTCGCCACATGTCGGGGAACCTAGACTACTCCGGGTGACCCTGAAAGATGAAAAAGACTTGGAGGACGTTCTTCTTTCTGGTTACCTCCTCAGAAATGGTTCCTGCAGAGCCAGAGTTTTCCCTGATAGGCCATGGACGGAACGAATGCAGCATCAGTCCGATCCAATGACAGCCAGGGTGGAGGAAAACAAGAGGGTCGTCCTCATCCATGGTGTTCCACAGTTGGACGATCCAGATTAATCTAAAAGTCATCAGAAAGACCGATGAGAATGGCGATTGATCCTAACTTTACTTGGTTGTACGGGTCTTTTGACAACCTCAATCAGTCGTCTTCCCTGCTCTCCAAATTACCATGGAAACAGTCCGAGGATAATGAAAGCTACCCTTGGCACTCCAGACATTGCAAACACCGTCTTGCAGTTATGGCGAGAACGAAAGAGCAGGGGGCCACCGGAACTACGTGTGAGACCGTTAATCAATCCCAGGCTCCAAACACAGTCATATCACGAGAACCCTACCAATACATCGGACCACTCAGTGCAATTACCAAATTCCGTCCCGCAAACAGTGGTCCAAAGAACCAGAGCTTCTCTGTCAAAAAACTAATGGCAGCCGGATGAAATTTTATCTGAGTAGAACGTGTGAATGCTTGATAAGATATGCGAGATTATACCTAACAAGAAGAACACTATGGTCACTGGTAGAAACCGGGGCCATTAGTTTGTGAGAGAATAATTCGGGATGGTTTGTGATCACACTGTCCAGCACAGAACCACCCCTGGTAAGAAAATGCGAAAGGTCAGACAGCCCAAACGGAAGCAGGACAGAAATGAGTGCATGATTTAAATCACCAAGTGAACATTTGCATTTGTTAATTAAACTGGAAACGGAATATAGAAATCAAAAATCGCAGAAATTTCGGTTCGAGTACACGAGGAAGATATATATACACATTGGTGATGATTGTACTTTTGTGACGAGAAAGTTTAAGGTAACAACGAACAGGTAAACAGTAGATGCACTTTCCAGAATAGTTGTATATGACTTCTGACTTGCCAAACCACCAAACACTGATGAAAGTAGCCACACCGTCTCCGGTATTTTTCCCTACGCCGCTGTCTATCCTGCCGAGTAGCAAGCAAACCCCTCTATTCGCACGAGCACGTCCTCAATGTTTTTATTCAACCAGGTATTTTGTACACACGCAACACCTGTGTTGGAATTCATGCTTGTATTCAGAATGGAGGTTAAATCCGAGATGTTCGCGAATAGCGAGCGAACGCTAGTGGTACAGTTATCTTCGTAGAAGGGGTGTAGGTAAGTGCAGTCTGCCATCATTTTTTGATTCAAGGACTTTTATGACTCTGATCGAGCAAAAACATTAACTGATAGCATAGAATCCACAGTTTGTGGTCGTAGCATGTCTTGACGAGAATAATTATAGAACCTGGACATGATTAGCACCGATATGTGGACGAGTCGAACAATAAATTCCAACGTGACGAACAAGCACGAGAGTGTTACACAACCAGTCGAAAGACGCACGACATTAACTGTTACAGTAAACGTTCCTCTACACACATCTCTTGGTCCACGACTTCGAGTGATAACAATTGATTAGATCAATGACTGTCATTTCGTAGGCATTTTATTTTGTCCTTTTCTAGCACCGTCAAATCGATGGTCCAATCGATAAAGGTCGCGTATTCGACATCTTTTTTTCGCATTTAATCGAGATCAAAACGTGAGTAAAGCTGCCAGAGATATTTGTGCCGTGTACGGAGAGGACGCTATAGCTGAGAGAACTACTCGTGATTGTTTTGCCTGGGTCCCGCACAAACTCACACAAAAGCAGAAGGATAAGCGGCTCACCATCTCTGTTCAGTGTCTCGCTCGACACCAAGGAACCCATAGCCACAGTCAACGTTTCCTATACGTAATCCTCACTGGAGAAGAAATATGGTGTCTCTATACGAACATGAAGTGAACAAAGGGTGGGCAGGCGGAAGAACGTGCAACAATCCAGTATACTGTAAGTATTTTACACATATTACATTAGTAATCATTATTGTTAGTATTATTATTATTATCATTATAGACAATATGATCCCATCTAGCGCATTACGCAACCCTTGAAACATGGATCAGCATTTGAATTGTGCAGTGTTTACAGTACTGTTAGCTAAATGAAACAACCGCCTAGTTGAAAATAACATGGAAGTTGCACATGATTGTTTGATTCAGCGAAAAAAATAATTTACTTCGGGCACAAGTAGCGTGGTTGCGAACAGTATTGAAGCTTCTTTTGAAAGTTTTTTTAATTTATACTGAAAATTCGTGCATCCAACCCCGCGATCTGTGGGATATTAAAATAACCATTTATTCCCAGAATGGCCATTTAATCTTTCAATCTATCAAAAAGAATAACCAAATAAGTGTAAAATATTTGCTATTGGTAATCGTTCGGTCACCCTATCCCCCATTGTGAGTGGGATTCATTCACAGGTAGGGTGGACCTACACGCCTGAATTTACCTGGACCTAACAGGTATCAACCAATCACCTTTTCCCATTTGAAAATGACCATATAAAATGCGTGAGTACACATCAGTTCTTTGACCTTTTGTCCTTAGTGTCGTGTCCGGTTCAAGATGATTTACATGTATCTTGTACCATTGGCTTTATTGGAAGCTTTTACTGAGGGTAATTCTTATTTCTTTTCGCCGAACTTTCCACAACTCAAATAAAGCAGTGACTATTTTTGTTACTCTCTCAAAGCAAGCCCTCTTATATTGGTGTTATGAATTACCTGTTACGCACCGTCGTAAAGAATGATAGCCCAGCGGTTAGGTCATCAAATTCAGCCATGGTGGCCCTGATTTCGAACGGTCCCAGCACCACCCGCATTCCGTATTTCTACATTTTCCCAGACAGCCTTCGTTTGACCGCAGCCTACGTCGTGAATGTTGACTACATATTTGTGTGTTCAATAACTAAAAAAGGAAGTAAAGAAAGACACAAAGACACAAAAATATTCACACAAAATCACCATATGTATTACTACTATTGATAGCAAACACGTTACCTAGCAATTCTTCTTGCAACGGCTTAAATCGCAAATAACACTCTAGGACAAACATTGATTGGTGTAATCTCAAACTTCCCACGATTTAAAAGAACTCTTGAAACTTTCTCAGTCGAAAGGTTTTATTGTTCAAAACGCACCGCCGATGGAATGCAACCTGAATTGGTCCCATTTTCATTAGTTTCTTATCATCCCCGCCCTTCGACAGGAATGAAATTTTCTTTTCATTCATCCATTATTGATTTCCCATGCAACCGATAACCACTGTGAGGGGATACGATCTTTGGTAATATACGCGTTAAGGATCATTTGGCTTTTAACAAAGAAGTGTCATACTGGGTGGATCCCGGATCGCTCGCTTACCATGTGATTAAGGTTTATCCCCTGACTGGAGATGTTATGGTGGCCTATCCTTTATATCCACAATCGTACCTTGTGACAATCCACGTGG
The DNA here is from genome assembly GCA_900618425.1 of Echinostoma caproni. Taxonomy (NCBI): domain Eukaryota; kingdom Metazoa; phylum Platyhelminthes; class Trematoda; order Plagiorchiida; family Echinostomatidae; genus Echinostoma; species Echinostoma caproni. The sequence goes on along the minus strand of UZAN01044435.1, from coordinate 27,033 downwards.
GTACCAGAAATGAAAAACACCATTCAACGGTGGAGGTTCATTTGCACGTCGAGTGTTTCACAGGTTCTAAAATGTGGAACAATGCCTTTGGCTGGTGACGAATAAACTTGTCGTTCGAAAATCAGGTGAGAATTTAAGATTGATTTACCAATATGATTCGTGATACGGTTACATTTCATGCTTTGGTACATAAATAAAGTCAAAAGTATGCAATTAATCTTTGGTATGACTCAGTATTAACGCAGTTATACGTGTTGTTTAAGGTTACTTCAAACATTATCAAATCGACAGTAATCGATTCACAGCTGATTGGCATTTCCTTAGAATGCACTTTATCATACAGTTTACTGAATTCAGCCCCACAATTTATATACTAGCGTTTTCGTAACGCAAGGATCATGATCGATACCCTGATAAAATCGGAGATAGTGACCTTTAACACGATAAATCTCACCAGGTATGGATAAAAGTGAATTGCAAATTGGAAGAATAGACAGCTCTTAAACGCTGCTCCAAACTGGCGGGAGCTCTTGCTTAGTGTGCCGTTTTTAGGCCGGAAATTGAATCCTCAGATTTTGGACGCAAGCCTATAACCCAAATGATTACCCGCTAAATGATCGCACTTCTTTATTTTGCCCAGACACTATGTAGTTCACCTTTGCTAGGCTTCTGGGACTAACCTATGACTGATATTTTCAGAGGAGAAATTATTGTCACTTTATCACAATTGGTTATTTTGTCAATAAAATTAGATTAGCATTTGAAATTATTTTGTGTTCAACTTCGAGGTTTTTAATAGCAAAGAACCATTCCTCACTAATATAATAACGATCACAAATTGCATCTGACATTTGTAAAGATGCAGCGAAAAGATCCCGGGTATATTGAGTGGATCTGTGTTTTTGGCTTCTCTGTTCTAATTTGTCAAGGAGAACCTGTGTTTCAAACAACACTTGATTCGAACAAGATCAGCTGAACAAAACTGAACGGAAACTAATTTAGAACTCTGATGATCAGCATCTGGTTGATAGGAACCATGATTTCCAACGACCACAGGGAGCGGCTTTCTATCGAAGAAGTAGACGAATATCGCAAACGGTAATGCCTATAAGATTAGACAAGTAACAACAAATCATTTGTCTAAATAAAATTGCAGAACGGAATCCATACACCCATAGTTTATCACATTATTTTATGGTGGAACATCCGAAGAATACAAACCAACGTTAGTAAAAGTTTCGCATCACATATAATGTCACAGAAGGGATCAAGTTGGACAACATGAGGGTGGAGCCTTTTGGTATGGGTATGAAATGCCCCAGCGTCACAATTAATGGCAGGCGAGTGATAAAACATTTTATTTACAATGCACGACTTCTGTAATATAGATCCGTATATATATATATATATATTATACATTGTTATATAAGTAAATAACGCATAACTTACAAAACGTTTATAACGAATCTAGTTGTATTGATGATTTATAACAACAACTCGAGACTGTAACTTCTTGTTCATTTATGCAGGTATTCAGTACCCAATTCGGTTGAAAAATACATAGACATTGGTTTTTTGTTAGACAGCATATTCGAACAGTTGGGTATGTCCAGTTTGAGGAACTACTTGCTGCATCATGGATTTTCGCTAAATGTTTTCTTATTTTAGTGTTCTTATATTATTATCGCATGATATACTTATAAACAGAAATGCTCGTGTTCCGTTCCCTTTTGAACGGAGAGAAGACAACCCCTCTCATTTGACTTATTGGCCTTCAAACTGCAGCAAGCAGACCAGGCTGCAGCCTTCAAACAAACTTTGATTAGCTGAACCGCTCTTTTTATCACACTTTTCTCTACTAGTTCAATTTCCTGCGAGACACCTGACAGTCTGGTGTTGTGTATAGAGTAAACGGGTCTCTTTGACACGTAATTCCTTTGAGTAATCCGGTAATGATTATACTGGTGGAATCAGGTAGTTTGACTGGGTCAGAAGTACACTGGCCAACCCAGATGCGATGGACACTTGCTTTTCCACACCCACAGTGCGGGCACGATTTGGACTAGTCCAAGAGTTCCACTTAACCCGGTCACACTGACGTCGGAACATTCGTTTTCCGATATGAACTTGAATACAGATTAGAACAGCATAATGTTGCATGATTTATTTCAAGGAAACGTTCAACATATCTCTTCAGAATTCCATTATATTAGGAAAATATAATGAAAAACTAACGCGTTAGAGTTACCGTGAATTAGCTGTTCGTGTTACAGTTGTCCACCTATCTAAAAATATGGACTGGGATGAAAATCAGTCCCTTTTGCTTGAACATTTCGGGGTCACACAGTTTATTGGCGATTGCCCGTGCAAACTGGGGCAACCGAGGGGTTTAGGTAAAGACATTATCTCTGAATATCGCGGTCACATTCACATGATTTCTGGTATCTAATATATGATAAGCTATCAATGAAGCTAGCATGTGACGTTGGGGTTACCTCTGTCCTTGCTCGTTTGGACCTGATAAAGTCGCTAGTTGATTCACCCAGAGAACAAAATGTTAACTTACGTTTTATCTAACCTGCCTCTCGATTGTGGTCAGGGACAAGACTGAGCACTCACAGACGAATTGGAATAGTTAATGAGATATGATAGATAACCAAAGCGGCTGCTTGACTAAGGAAGCCCGTTTCTGCCGCTTGTATAGAAAAACTGATTTCCCAAAGAGCATTCACTTTGTCACTTTGAAATAAAATTTTTGACTATAGTATACACTTGAAACGATATGATGGATTTTTCCATAAATAAATTGTACAGCACTGCGCTGTTATGTTCTCTGTTCAAGTACCTCATTTTCGATTGATCTACCTGTAGAGAGGTGTTCCGCAATGCACAAAAATATTATTATACGATATAGGATAAATGTAAAATGAACCAGCGTCCACCATAACGTTTCCCCGGCGATGTTTTCTGCATGAAAAGACGAAGTCTAAAACCAACTATATAAACGAAATGTCTCAGTCAGCCGATACAGAAGTAGCAATGGGACATAAAGACAGATGTGGTGAAAAGAAGTCTGGTGAATTTCTCCTGATTTTGGAGTCAATCTTAACCGTTGTTACATTTTCTTCCATTTCAGAGGCAACTTGACAGAACCGTTTCAACCGACTTTACATACAGTCAGGTGTCTTTCTTTCTGTTGAACATATCGCAGGTCTAAATATCAGTTAGTGGAACAGTTTCGCTCGACAACTCCGTATCACATGTCGAATGTGTCAGGACCAGTGATCACGAAGGTCTCCACCGATCCAGAGACAGAAAGCTGCAAGCTCCCACCATAAATGAAATTTATCTAGCAAGACAAAACCGGACAACCAATAATGTAAGCACAAGTTTCTACTGGACTGCTCTTGACATCAATGCATGTGATTATATTAAGGTGTTCAGTTCAAAGTTTTGCAAATGATAGTGAACGATTTTGATGTGCATACAGCCCTTTCTATCGAAACTCTTATCAAATGGATATTTACTAATATTCTTACAAATTTTGTCTTGCGTTTTCCGGTAACTTTGAAATGTGAAGATAGCAGCGCATACATTGAGGCTTTTGATACCTTTTAGATTTGAAACGTGGTGCAAGCACTGCCGCGTCTGATAAACTGGTGAAAAAGCCCATGGACAGAAGTGTTTTTCACAAAAACTCCACTTTGCTCCTTTTGCTATAATTATCTGACCTTGACTGTTTGACCCCAACACAACACTTTCCCGTTATTTTCTCACAGGAATGTGATTTTACTGGCTTGATAAGGAAACCACCGAAACATTTGTTCGTCTACAACCTGTGTTTTGATTATGACGATGGGTTTATTCTGTGACTTGAAATTATCCTACTCGCCCGCGGTGTTAAAGGAATTAAATCAGTTCCTGAAGTATTCCACCAGATTATTTGAGGCCAACTGTGTATCGGATTTTATTAAAAATTGTTCAAACCACTCTGAATACCCACGAGGTATTGGAAACAATTACGTCGATACCGGATATATCCTAACAGTCGAACTCTTAGACGCCATGCTCTCAACCAATTGGATACTATTAGACCTGTGATTTCCACGCTCGAACTATCTGTTTCTCACCATCAATCATCTGTGGATTACCTGAATGACAGATATAAAGTGATGTTCATGGATTACGTTAAGTTGATAACCGAGCGCCGCTACGGAGATAAAATGTTGTCCTTGAATCGACCATTGAGCCCCTTCACACCTGAAGCCCAATTTCCAAACAGACCGGAGCGGTACGTTCACAATTTTTCCAGTGTTGAAATAAGCCGCATTGCGATCGAAGCATTGTCTCTCGGTGCCAAAGTTTGTTGTCCTAGTCGCAAAGTTAGTCAAACGGAACTGGAACTACCATTCGAAGTCCTGGCTGGGCTTACGAATGATNATTCAAATCATCGTTAGTCACAGCTTGCTATCAATTTCGGCGTTACCAAGCTCGCAATCAAGACCCTCTTACACGGAAGTATCTTGATGCACTTAGAGAACTACGAAGAGACCCACGAATTCTTCTGAATACACCCGATAAAGGAGCTGGCATTGTCATAATGGATCGTGAAGTATACATCTCTAAAATAGTTGCCTCATTGCAGGATGAATTAAAATTCAGTCGAGACACATCGCAGAGCGACCAAACCGGGAAAACCGAAAGAGAAATCATAGGAACACTAAAAAGGCTCAGAGATCAAGTAAATATATCAACGAACCTTTTTGGAAGACTCAAACCCGTAGGTTCCAACATACCTCGGTTATACGGTTTAACAAAAATCCACAAACCTGGTTTACCTCTTCGTCCCATACTGTCCATGACAAACTCAGCTTATCACGCTACCGCCCAATGGCTAGTAGAAGTCCTAAAACCAGTACATAAGAAAATTTCAAAACACAATACGAGACACCTTCGCGTTTGTGGATGCTATAAAGGATGTAAACTTAGCAGGAAAACAAATGTTCTCTCTTGATGTTGTGTCCCTGTTTACCAACGTACCTCTACTCGAGACAGTAGACTTCATGTGCGAATTTATTACGCATGAGGACATACCCGTGGGTATACCAGTTGACAGTCTCAAAGATTTGATCCTCAGATGCACGTTCAACGTGCAATTCTTGTTTGGTAATACCTACTATCGCCAAAAAAGATGGAGTCGCAATGGGGTCACCCTTAGGGCCAGTCCGTGCAGATACTTTTATGACAAAATTAGAATCCGGTCCTCTGGACACAGTTATCAATCATTTTGATCACTACTACAGATACGTGGACGATATTTTATGTGTTTCCAATGACAATTTGGACCTCAACGATGTGTGGTTGAACTTCAGTATGGCACACTCAGGGATACGCTTTACAGTTGAGAAAGAAGAAAATAATGAATTGCCATTCCTGGATGTTAACTTTACGAGACGTTTAGATGGGTCCATTCAGCGGATGGTGCATCAAAAAGCCACATGGAACGGACAGTACACAAACTTCCATAGTTTTGTACCGCTCGCTTACAAACGTAACTTAGTGCGCTGTCTTCTATTCAGAGCAAGATACATCTGCTCAGAAGACACTTTAGAAACAGAATTAGCAGTTGTGCGAAGGACGCTGTCAGAAAATGGCTACCCGGAAATGTTCGTCAATCGCAACTGGTCTAAAACAATAAAACAGGTTGATACAGATAGAGCTGAGAAAAAGACTTTGATCATCAAACTTCCGTTCAAAGGAGATCCAGCAGCTGAAAAGGTTAGTAGAGTCCTGAGTGCCGTGGTCAAAACAACGTTCAATGCTGCCAAACTCACATGCGTGTTCTCAACATCACCCATCATCCGATGTCAGAACAAGGGTAATTTGCCTATGTTGACCTCGTCAATGCTCAGCTACCAATTCAAGTGCACCTGTGCTGCCACTTATGTTGGTCGTACGACAAGGCAGCTATCTAAGCGCATCAAGGAACATCAACTTACTTGGCTTAGACACGGAGGAATCGGAGTTATTGCCAGTTCCATTGTGGCGCACCTGGTCGAAACTGGACATAGGGTGGATACTAATTCTTCTTTCACCATCATCTATGGCGTCCCACAACACCACACCAAGGCTTTTCGAATTAAAACGCTCACAACAGCCGAGGCAATTATCATCCGCTTGTTGAAGCCAGAATTGTGTGCTCAAAAGACACTTATTCAGGCACTCAAACTTCCGTGGCCCAAAGCGGACAACATCACGTATGAGCGTTGCGATGACCCTCTCTCTCTTTCTCTTTGAAAATTTTGATGCCGAAGAAATAAATACTATCATTCTCTTATTTCCACACAAACCAATGCACATAATTAGTTTTTCATCGAGACCTCATGCCATAAAATGCATTTTTAGAAAGGGATCAACGAAGTTAATCAAAACATCAAGTAAGGACATGGGCAAATAACACCGATTATATGATATGCGCGCACGATTGCTTGATGGGCTGAGAGTTTTGCAAAACTGAAGCTATTGTTCGAATAGAGTTGATATCCCTGCGCGGAGAAAGCAAATTTGATATTTCATGCTTTGAATAAGAGCTCGCTATTATCGATTGAGATAAACAGAAAAAATAATTAGAAATAATCAATTTATGTTGGTCACACGGTCACTTTCATGCGGCGTTTCATGAACAAATTTTTATTGCTATTGTTTTTTATTAGCATATTTTCGTTCATAGGATAAGTTATTGAGCGTTGCACCTGTCAATATTTACAAACAGTTGGTTTGGTTAAATCATTACAAGTCTCGCGGCCCTTATGGAGTCTCACCCGATGTTCTGGAAGAACGTACTGCCTTTCTTTCCCTCTGTACTGAGGACACTTTTCAACAGTTGTATTCCGCAGCGACGTGTACCCGACTATTGGAGAATAGCCTGTATCGCCCCAGTACCGAAGAAAGGATCCTCAAATTCCATGCCACTGCCTGCACCGCAGTTGTTTTGAAGGTGCTTGAGAGACCCCTAATTAAGACCCTGTTCACACAGTTCAATGTTGCTGACCCGAACCAGTTTGCATACACCCATTCCCACGGTACCCTGGATGCTCTTGCTTACCTGTATTGACGGAATTTTTCTCTTTTTGAAGGAGCAAACCTTTGATGAGTTATCAAATACCAGCTTTCCTCAATCTATCCTCAGTGACCACATGGAACAAAAACCGTCTGCCAAATAGCTTGGCGTTATTTTTCGCCATAACCTCACCTGATCCGACCATGGTAATGATGTTATTCGAATGTTGGGAAATTTAAATTTTATATTTTATCTCTTACATCACTTTCTAGACAAAACCACCTCATAATGTGTTTTCTTGCTTGCGTTTTTCTCTATTGCCTTTATGGGTCCTTTGTCATCCTCGCGGTTCTTTATCAATGACCTCAAACTCTCCTCCCGATCCAACAGGTTGCTGTCGATTTGTCGTCTCATACTAAGGGAACGTCTGGTACAGCATGAGGTGACACACAACCTGAAGTCATGTAAAAACATTCTCTAATAAGATTTCTTCTGATATTTCCCATCCCCTTTGCTCTGCACTCAGCCAACGTCTTTCCCACTGATCCACCCGTTCCATTCATAAACTTATAAGGACACGCACTGAAGCTCACAGGCGCTCTATTTTACCGCCAGATTTCTAACAAACCATAAAATCGTTTCAGGAAATTAGCGCAAAATTTAAAATAAACCATTCATAAACACCCGATATACCATTAACTTTATGAGTTTGCTGTCCGTTTTCACGTCTTTTATTGGTGTACTATGATACTTTTTTCACTTTTTGTTGACATTGCCGTTATATGGTTGTTGAATATCCAACGTTCGAGGTGTCTAAAGCGATTCCCTGACTTGATGTGAAATTATTCCCGTTTGAGTAGTCATGAGAACACAAAATAGCAAACAAGCTCTTTTTCGGTGCAGCACAATTTATAACAGATTAAAACAAGTGGGGAGAGGAGGCAAATATCTGCGTGGGCAATCAGAGTTTAAGGAGAGATGATGGACTTGTGATAATCGATGTTCGTGAGTGTGCATCTGTGTGTGTGTGCGTGCGTGGATAGTGAGGGACAGAGAGTGGTTGTGAATGGGTAGGCAGATGAATGAGTGGTTGAGGATAAACACAGGTTACGTCACCAGATTATCAGTGCATGGCCATACTAAGACCAATGTTCCTACAAACTGTTTCTTGGCGCACAAGGGGGGCGTGTTGACAAAATTCTGAACCTGACTTTGAACGTGTAGAGAGGACAGAAGGCCTCAAGCACATTGACTGTGTGATTAGACTCAGTCAAATGTTTCATAGTTTCTGTCGCTCCGGTCTTTATCAATTCCCGGTTCAACCAAACGGGGTGATGCTCCTTGAGGAGATAAAAAAAACGCCTCACCGTACAACCCACATAACTTGCCCCACGGGACGAATTCAATCTTGCATCAAATTCACCTAATTTCCGGCTGAACCCCGAATTATATGTATGTCCAAACCGGTCCTCTTTATGTAGACCTCATTTTGTGCTTATCGATTGACCTGTTCCTATAGTTGATAGTCCGCCTTATGAATACCAATGGCGTCCGGAGCAAATGTAACTGACTCAATGTACTCCAGGATGTTAAAAATGCACGCCGAACAGCCTGCAACATCGAAGACTGAACTGTTCCACATGCGTGTGACCTCTGAAACTTTCTCCAATTGCGCACGGTTAAACGTTTGTGAAACAGTCTGGGTCAATCGAATGATCAAATTATTATTGGACTCGCGGTCCGCTTAAGCTTGTTGACAACATTCAACTTCCGGTTGCTGATGTGGTTGCATTTGTTGTGCCATTTTTACCTTTATTTGTTAATACAGGTGCTGAGAATTTTCGCTTTAGTTTTCTGTTCCCTCTGTTAATTTTATCGTTTTCACACTCCCCTCCGGCCTATTTCTGAGTGTGGCTTCGAATAAGATAAGCTAATTCTGCTTCCAGGCTACTTCACTTACAGCACGCAAATTACCTCATGTAATCATAACTTCGAAGTTGATGTGGTTCAGAAGACTTCTGTTCTTTTTTGATAGAGAAAATTCCCATTTGTGATTTCATTGTATGCAAGTTTGCTAACACCTCGGAGCTTCAGAAGCAACGATATGTGTTGCCACTTTTATAAACGACGTTTTAAATTAGTTTCCACACCAATCCTCCAGGCCTAAGCTTTCAAAGTATGTAGCTGTTCTCTTTCATTTAAAAGCCGACTTTCTTTATTCTACCATTGTTACGACAGTCACATCGCTCCCGAAGTTGTATTTGTTGAATACCTAGGTATAAGTCCGTCAAACAATCTGCGTTGAAAATTCCACGTGAACATTGTTTCTAAGCTGTTTCCAGGTTTTCAGGCTTATTACACAAATACGATTTTAATATTTGTGGTCTCATATGCCAATCCTTATTGAGTGCAATTTTCCCAATCCAATTTTATTCTCCAAACTCATCAAATGTATCTAACTACATACTAGTGTAGACAGAAATGTGCTGATTGATTTGATTGTGTGTACACAGAGTGGTGCATGTGATAGGGTTGTGAGTAGAATCTGCAGTACTGCGGATCACCGGATGCACAAAGAGCTCCGTAAATTTGTTTCAAACTTCTGTACCAGCTCCCATTCTAAGCCACTTAATACATATACTACCACATACGGAAAAAAAGTATCCTCTCATATCTTACTGTGTTTCTGTACATCCGAAACCGATCATTACCAGTCAACCAATGTGATACCGTTTTTTCTCAATGATTTTTGCATTCTATTTCCTGCCTCAACTTTCTCTCCGGAAAAACGCTTAAGACATTCGCTGCTTACGAACGTAAAGCTATGTCCAGTTCTGCAATCACTTGAACTCATGTTCTCCCATGTACTCCATACTTATTTCGTCTATTTATTCTATCCATGCAGTGACAGTTCAGTTCAAAGTGAATATTGAGCAAACCTAACAATCTCAGCTCGAATGTCAATCAGTCAAACTGGTATTGTATCGGAATCCGTGGGTGAGAAATATCAGCATCCTAGAGTTTGGTAACTATCCAGTAGTAGCTATTCAACACCCGGACGGTCGATATTTCTGTACGTCACTAAACGAATGTCGCGTTGAATTTATTCGGTTTGATGCACATTTCTTAGAAAGGTATCCCACGTGTTACATTTGCACTGATCAATCTCGGTTGGGCTAAAGCACAGATCGTCTTACACCTACCAATGAGACTAGAAGCTTATAATCAGAAAATCAATTGAAAACGAAAAATAGCATCTAACTGATTTAATATACTGAACAGTAATCTCCTAAAGTGAGACAAGGAACTACCTGAACCATGCAGTCCAGATTTACCGTTGTTTGGTCGCAGAGGCGAGAAACAGGATGAAACGATACTTTAGAGTAGGCTAGGTTTATGTTGCCACGAAGTAAGATCTATTTTCAGCTTTGACTCTCAGCGGAAAGAGGTTGTTAGATACACTGATAAAAAAGAGGCAAACAACACTTTTGAGCTTCATGAAAACCGATCTGTATACAAAGGAACAACGGTAGACTGCAACAGCTTGTACGAGGTTGACGTCCCCGAGACATTAAATTGATAACACCAACAAAATTACATGAAAAGTCAAACTGGTAGTCTCAGAATGCAGGTTCTATAAAATAATCATCAATACTCATACAAACTCCGGTGTACGATTCCTGGTTGGTCATCGTGCACCCTGAATTAGCTGACCGCCAGCCAGCTTTGTTAGCTGAACCAAACATCCGTCAACGCCTATGGCGTGCGTTTACTAACTTTGAACATCGATTGGTCCTTGTTTATCCAGGATGCTGAGGGGTCTTGGCCTCCCAAAATCTGTAATAGACATTTGTTCCCCCCAGCAATTCAACTTCATGGTTGATTCTATAGGATGACTAAACTGTGAGACCGTCGGTGCACTCACAAGTACCTCATCGCTTGGTCTGCCTATTTGAGTGGT
>UZAN01044435.1:0-15675 GCA_900618425.1 Echinostoma caproni | reverse complement strand
AAGTACCTCATCGCTTGGTCTGCCTATTTGAGTGGTAGACGCCATCGTTAGGTGCCCAGCGGTTCTCCTAGAGCTTTCGGAGTTTTGCAAACCACCGGCAACAATGCTACATACAAGTGATGATAGACCTAGTTCACGTTACCCTAACTAGCGGTCCACCTGCCAATCCACGTGCGTCGCTCCTGATAAGTATCGGGAATCACGCGCGGAATTTCAACACATACTTGACATCGAAACCACTCGACCATCTTTGAGCTTCACCATTGGATGCGAAGTCACATAGGTCCATCGGTGACCTTAAGACTTGGGGTGAATATCACTCTCTAAACGACTTCGTAACTACAGGCCGGTATCCCTATTCCCACATCCTGGACTCAACAGCCTGTTTAGGGAAATGGGATGTCTTCTGCATAATCAACTTGCTTCCGTTTTATCACCAAACCGAATAAGTTCTAAAGACGTTCCGAAGATCACCGTGCACCTAACGTTTCGCAATTTTGAGTTTCTGCAAATGCCCCTTGGCCTCCGAAGCTCTGCCTAGATCTTCCTGGATCTTCCAGCAGGAGAAAAAGTTGAATTCTATCTTCCCATGTTTTAGTCAGCACGAAATCATTGTTAAGGTGGCAAAAGGCTCATTAAGAGTGTCTACCTCATCACATCCGCGAATATGGTGTCCGAATTGCATGAAAAAAATGGAGCCGTTTCGGATAATTTAAACCAGCTTCATTGAGGAAACCCCTAAGTGCGCAGAATTTATACAGAAATTTAAAAATCTAACGCTTGGGAACCCCAAGAAGTTCCCGATTCCAGTGTAACCTCGAAAGAAACTGGAACGTACTGCCTCCAAAACAGCCGCTGCTTTGCTTTTTATTCCAGGCTCCTCCTTCGCCGTAACCACCAAAGTGTCTGATGCAGCGGTAGGTGCAGTTGTACACCAATGGGTCATGGTATGGCGTTTTCAGTCAAGAGCATCTTGCATTCTACCTCGTAAGACAACATTTTTGTCACATGCGCTCAGGCGTTTCATTCACTATATCCGCTGACGACAAGCCACAGGTCTTGGTACACTTTTTACCTCAAACAGGTACTCTCACAGAGAGCATTGCCATCTGCATTATATCGTTCAGTTCACTGAGGATTTGCAAATATCTCAGGTGTGCCGAACCCTGCGGTAGACCTCACACGTGAAACTCCGGAAAAGGCGACTTCCAGCAGCTCGCCGAAACAACAGCTGAAGACCTTTTCGAGTTTGGATCCATGGAAGCCCTGTGATCGCCACTAGAGACAGAGGTTTTAAATATTAAGGGTACGTTTACTCAGTATCTCCGGTTTTTGCTACAGCTTCACACAAGGGTATCACTTCATAGCCAATGGACCTGTCGAGGGTTTCATAGTTAGCTCAAAGCAGCCGGAAGTGCGCACTCTGGTTCTAGCTGGCCTCAGGCCACTTCGCTTGATCTGATGAGCAGTTGGGATACCATAAAGGTTAAATTGCACACCAAACCGGTTGACTTCGGCTTCAATTACATCCACCTTCCCGGGAAAGTCAGAAACCGCTGCATACTTTTAACTAAGCTAAATTCGCGGAAAGTCATGACACTCATATGCGCGATCTCCATGTCGTTGCAAAGCTTACGTCCCCAAACGTCTTCGCAAATGAACTCACGATTTTCGGCGATTCGATACCACCCGATTATAAGGCATGTTTTAGCTGGTTTGCACAGGCCAGTAGTTTTATTCACCCGGCAGCCAACATAAACGGCTCTGTCGATGCGGCAGGAGATATACCATAATTTTCGCATCTCATGGGGCCTTGAAAACTGTCTCCACTGAGTGAGTGCCTAAAACCACGTCTGAAACCTCTTTTGAGTGGTGTTCTCTCAGCGACGAGATAAGGTGATGCTATGGTGTACATGCAGCACACCTTACCCAAATAATAAAACGCAACAGCTGTTTTGACGGCAGCCTGTATTATTAGAATTTACTGAAAAATGATTTAAAAGTACTTGAGAAAGATGATATGAATGCCCCTGGTTCAGTGTAAATTTATTCAATGGAGCTGTATCTCCTAGAATATAACAACCCTTGTCCATAATACAATTTATTCTTTGTCCGATTTTTTCCCTCCAGAAATCCATCGGACTGATCAATAGTCTTTATGGCATTATAACACAAATCTGAATTCTGAGAACTCAACATAATTTTTTATAATCCCATCAAGAATCCTCATTTGGATTAATCTTTGTCCCAGACAAGGTAAGCAATTTAGAAACAATTTTCATCAGCTGACGCCATTTGTTGGAGTGCATAGTCCTCTGCTAATTAGTCTTCTGCTAATTATCCAGATCTAACGTGAGAGTGTTGTTTTCCTTTTGCTAGGCTTCAACTTATACCTCATTCCTATCTTTTCTGAGATTCATTCAAAACCAGGTCAATGTCGATAAACCCATTTTGGGTTTATATTCCAACCCTGTCTATTGCAGCCCCTCTTCTTATCATTCTTTCCTAGAATCTTCTTTTCAATTTTGTATTTAATTTAGAAATGTGATGTTATTTTACTCAGCTGATGTTGATACTCGCTCAACTGAATACCAGACTCTGACCACCTCAGTTGCATTTTCCTCTGATAATCAAGGGAATAACGTTTTTGAATTTGTAGATTTATTCTCTTCCTGCTCTTAATGACATTATCGTTATTATCTGGTTTATGCTTGCACGTTAAATACCGGTTTCTAAACCCTTCGTGCTAGTGTGGTGCCTGCCATGGCACACTGACTTGCGAGTTGCTCTCCCTTGCTCCGTGTGTTCCAACCCACGCAGAGCGCTATCTTATACCTTGATACATTAACAAATAACACCCAATTCCTAACAAAATATGATGTCACCGGCGGTCCTTTGGACTCAACACTACCCGGATGAACTCTTCATCTGATGTTTCGTAGTCCAGTTCGTGTTTATCACCGACTATCCGGTTCCAAGTGACGCCTTTCCGGTACAACTCGCGGATTCATTGACTAGTGTGCTTTGAGTCCAATCCTCCGACCACCTCTGACTCTATTACCAAGTTTGATCAGTGTGGTTGATGTATAAAGATATTCCAACAAACGACCACTTTATACCCCACCATTTACCACTCTCTTTAAATATCAACTGGATACTCAAAACGTGATATTAAGTTTCTTTTGCGCATACAAATATTTGGGAATCGACACGTAGTTTCTTTATCTCTTGCAGCTTCCGTGTGAGCTCCGTGTTTCGTTGACTCGTTCGTGTCTCCTGTTTCTGTTATATTCATGGTTTTCTTCCCTAACGGTCTTGTTTTTGCCTGCTGAAATCACTTTCATCTCTTTTCGTGGAATTTATATACTTTTCGTTCCACCATGAGTACCACCGTTTCTCAGCTTCAAAATAACAGTTGCACCACGTCAGTATTATCCTACGGTATCCAATGGGATTCCAAAACCTTCCGTACAGAATCAACATACATTCTTCAAAATATTTTAGAATACATTCGGATCTTTCATTTCATTGCTAAAGCAGCGCGAGATGGGGGCATTTTGTGATTTGACGGTACTGCCCCCGAGAGCGGAGTCGAATTTCCTTTGTTCCACATTGGAAGATGGACTACGGATGTAGTGTGGGCCTAGTTTTCCTAGACCTATAACGCAAGTCCAAGACGAAGAACCAAACGGAGATGGTTAGAATAAGCCAACAATTATGGAGGATGGTTTGACAAATATAACTAATCCACGGCGAATAGAGAGGTTTAAAACAAGGAAACAGAATGCATTCTTCAATAGCTATAACAAAATATGAATGTGTCTCTAACGATAAAACAAAAGCATCGGAGAGGCAAATCGCTGACAATTTCTGAATATGTAGGGAAAATTGCTCGAAATGTCAAAACCAGGAACGAACCGACTAAACTTCAGTAACTCCAAAAGAGAAATGAGTGTTTCGCTTAGTTTCGCTTAGTTAGTGAATAATCGGATACTGATGTCTATTAAAACCCTCCCTAAGTGTTTGCTCACGTTTCCTATCACTGTTCTGGAAACAGGAATGATAGAAAACGGGTATTCTGAAAGTTCTGAAATATGCTAAATGAGGTGTTCGTAGTTGAGGCGCCTATTTCTAGTAAGGGTAGCGACAATTTGCCTTCCATTCCAAAGTGACGACGCAACTATTCTATTCCATCAGCGCTTACAATCGGTCAACCCAATTTCCCGAATGCGGTGTTGTTTGGTGGCTTTCTAACTAGTGATTTATCCCTTCTGAATATAACATCATTACGTATTTATTATGAAAGACTAACAGGAATTCTTTATTAAAATCCATATCCTATGTTGACCACAATTTCCCTGACTTCAAACTAAGGGACTTCAGGACTCTGCGTCGGCTAAAGCCATTTTATGGAAGTAAGCTTTTGGAATGATTCGTGGATGGGCTGCTGTTCCTGATCCTTGATGGAAAGCAAAGTTGAATAGTTTGCTATTATTTGTGCTTGTTACAATTCCAGTGCTGGATCGGCGATGTGACCGAGTGTAGTGTGATATTCTACAGTACTGGCCGATTGTGATGCACTAAAATATTTTCCTTATGATCAAAGAGAGTTTCATTATATTTATCACCCATATTAGTGCTTTAGGTATGGACAATAAGTTATATCTTGTCTACTTCAATGTACGTAGTTTCCGGGCTGCATGATTGTCGAATAAACGTGCCTGACCTTGAGTGCCAAGAATAAATGATCTGAACATGAGAATCGCAAACTGTATCAAGTATGACAACGCAATGCTTTCTAATAAGAATGACTCAAAATATATCCCAAATTATTTCGGTCAACCCTTACCATTTCCCTTATTTGTAATGAGGCATTACTTTATCTAATGTATAATCCATTATGGCAACTCTGTTGGATAACCAAATGAAATTCTTTTACAACCCAGAGAAATTGCATTAAATAAGGTTTCATAATAATAATGCTATTGCCCATACGAACCGATAAGTGTTCCACAGGGACCTGTTGCTTCAGTTTCGATTAGACCTATAGATATCTGCACAACTACACCTTTTCCCATCGAGCTTTAACACAAACCCGCAATCTTTTAGCCTCGACCGGTAATCCTTTAACCAAAANCCAAAACCCGTAGTCCTTTAGCCTCAATGCACAAACTTTAATCACGCCGCAGTAGATGAGTTAGATCAGACAGTTTCGGAATAATCTGATATCAACGGATGTTAAAAAATATATGCGTTGCAGCATGCAACCAACACACCTTATTTCTTAACCAAGCTTTGCAACCGCAACATTTGAAGAAAATATTTTTTAACATCCGTTGATATCAGACTATTCCGAATCTGTCTGATCTAACTCATCTACTGCGGCGTGATTAAAGTTTGTGCATTGAGGCTAAAGGACTACGGGTTTTGGTTAAAGGATTACCGGTCGAGGCTAAAAGATTGCGGGTTTGTGTTAAAGCTCGATGGGAGAAGGTGTACTGGGTAATGCACAGGGATCTCAGACCACTCCACGGAATGACACGAATAGCCTAATTTCCACAATGCCTAGGGATTTAGTCCACACTCTGAGTAGATAACACTCACGAATTGCGTAGATAGTTCATATCCTCCTAAGTGAAACTTGAAACCAACCACTTTGCGAATTAGGTCTTACGTTTTTCATGAGATTTCGTGGATTTCGATATTCAGATATTTTTTGATGATTACAAAGTAAGCGCATCTAACTCTGATGTCTTCCAACTAGGGGGTGGGGGTAGTCCTCTCTGGGAGTTAACAAAGTGACAGAATTTCCATATGACGATGGAAAACGTGCAGGGGTCTGTAAACTATGAATCGGGTTCTATTGTCCAATTAGAAACGGAGAAAATCACAGCAAAGTACAGGAGGAAACATGGATTCTTAGGCTTAAATATGATTTCAGATTCGTCACCATGTTTACATATGCGATTGGTGATAAATTCGCCTATGTATATTTCAATTCACGCGGCTGAACTATGTAAGAAGACACTTTTGATCAGATTTAACATCTAGCTGAAAGTTCACTTGATTTTTCTTTCAGCGGATTTTCATGATTTTTTATAATGATTTCAAACGAACGCGTTTATTTCCCAGCGCTTCCTACAGTTCGACGCACTTTCAAGCGCAAGCATTCATGGAGTTAGTAGCGTGAATTTATTAAAGGGTTTTGAAAGAAAAGTCTACATGAAATGAAATTCATCTAAATTTTCTGGTATGAACTCGTTAAACTGTGGTTGATCTGCGTGAATATTTCGTTATTATGGGTTTAAAAGCAGTGTAAAAAAGATTCTAAGGTCGAATGTGGCAACAGGTAAGTATTACCATTATTGTTCGGATAATTCACGATATTTCCTTCCTGGTATAACAGTCAAGACAAGGTTGTATCGGACAGTGGCTATTAAATGAGACGCTTTTGTTCTTAGCAGAACACCTACGGACGCAGCGTGGTCACAAACTGGTAGTCCATCGCAGTTTCTACTCCTGTGGCTAAAACCTACAATATTGATGATTTTGTCGAATTCATACGCAAAATCGTACGATCTCATTTAATTGAAACAACGTTCACTAAGTTTGAACTTTGGACTGAAAGAGTCACGTGTGCGGCAGTGAATTCCAAGTCCCTTTAACTTACGAAAAAGCTAATAAATATTCCCTGATACACATGACAAAAGTGCAAAATAGTGGTCTTACATTTTATTTTCACCCGTTCACCGAGCTGAGTAATCTGTATGTAAATTGTTCAGCAATAAGGACAGTTTGTTGGCTTTCCCCCTATTGAATTCACAGGTATGTGGTTCGCAGCAGTGAGAAAGTATTCGATCAGAAAACTGACCTACGAGTTTCAGAAAATGGAGAAAGTGAGGTGGTTGTGGTGGACTGCGATTGAAAATCCGCGGGAAGATAACAAGGCACGTCAATCGTTTGAGCAGCACTACACACAACGTGTTCTGTAAACAGCAAATCTTATGATATAGTCAGTATGCAGTTAGATTGACTAATGATTTAGTGGCATAAACGAAGCGTGAGTTGAAAAGTAAGGAACAACAGATTATATGAGCTCTGGATGAAAGCATCCCAATTAGTTTTTTATTTGTTACTGAGATTTCCGTGATTAGCAATTGGTGCCATTGTTGGAATCCAACGACTTTTGGGTAGATTTAAAACAAGAGTTTGGTAAAAGAAGTAAAAAGATCGAATTGATGCATGTATTAGGTTATTGAATTTGAAGTTACACGACCTTCACATTTTGCTTCCCTATATCTCGCTAATGAACAAGGGTTAATTGAGGTAAACAACCGATCAAACATCTTGTAAAATAAACTCTGGTTCATTGCTATTTGAACAGTACCAAAGTATCGATTTGGGTAAGATTTGTTTGGCAAAACTTTCAATCAATAAACCTATTGTGGTTACTCATTTGTTTTTCCACATTTCCTGTACCTAGTTACCATTGACTAAATTATATACCTAACGTAAGAGCTCCAATATCCTTCGAATGTCATATGAAAAACGCGATTATCCAAAATGCACTGTTTCAATATTTCGGCGTATGCGGTTTTACTTTTTTTGCAACAATAATTAGGCTAATAATTAGGCTCCAAAGTGTTGATTAAGACACCAACCTTTCCGGATATGGACGCAAGTAATCGTGGAGAAGGTCCTGAATATCTATTACCCCTCAATTAGAGTGGGACATGTTCACAGATTCTTGCAGATTTTCCTAACCATCATTTGACCGTTTTGGCTGGTTCTATAGCTATTGAATCAATGCTGATTACCCACTTGAAAAGTTATTACTTTCTGATAGTAATTAGCGTTGGTTTTGGCTGAAGCATTCTGATTGCCTTATCGAAAGGTTCCAACCTCATTTATTTCTTAAAGACGTTCACGGAGCACTCATGGCTTGAAAGAGGTTAACCGGTCAATCTAACTCACAGTTGAGAAACCCCATCTGGGCATATTGTCTGATTGTGCCTCAGAACGAGGACATTTTATAGAAGTGACTATTCATGAGTAGTCACATTCTGCATGCAATTATCTCAAAATCGTCCTGCTGCTTTTGTCAGCAGCTCTTTTTCACAATAAATTTATCCTATTTGGCAGGTCTGCCTTCCCTTTATCATTTCAGTTCGTTAGTTAGTTTCCGCTCTCGGTTCTACTGAATCTTTGGTGATTTTGGTTTTTTTGGAATATCGATGGTTTCACCGAAAAATAAATAAAAACAAATTCTTCACCGCAAATCCTGACCCCATGCACATAGTGTATTCAACGGTCATCCCATACATAAGGATTTGCGCAACCACATTCCTTACCTGTGTCTGACCAAATATTACGTTTTGAAAAACCGGGTATGTGAAAACGAATACAATCGGGTTTTGAAAATTGATCGTTTTTACGTAAAGCTCACCAAACGAAACACTAATTCATTTGAGGTGTACAGTTTGATGTGCATATAATTGTGCTGTTGTTTAGTTCGTACGCCTTGACAGTTATCAAACATAATCATCAGTAATGAAATATTCTTGGTGAAATCAAGACCTCGGTGGATATGTTTCGTGTAATTGTGTTGCATCTGGAAGTGACCAACCAGTTACAAATTATTTCATCACGAAAACCTTAAGTCTTCAATATAACGAGTGACACTGCTTTATTATACCTATGGATACATATTAAACAGTGCGATTTAAAAAAATGCAGTTTAGTTGAAATTAGCGAAGGCGGTGAACTAGGAAGAATCCCTTTTGAAGTCCGCATGAGCAATTTCACATAGATGGATGATTAGATCTGGATGATTGAAATCTGTAAGTCGTAACGATCGGAAAGGACTAAATAACAATTAATTGTTTTCGTCTATAAACCTGTAGATCCGCAATAAGGAAATAATTTTGCAAGTATTCGGTCCATGGATTTCATGCTTTCCGTTTGAAACTGCACAGCAGAAGCCTACGCGAAAAGTGTCCGCCTTAGATGATAGACGTAGCTCAACGAACACTGCCATATACAGATTTTGTATGAATCGGGCAATATACAGTTGATCTCGTCTTGCATCACGTGAATGATGCATGAACTGCAAACCGGCGAAGATTTCAGAAAACCTCTCTCATCCGCTATGCGAACGCACTTTCTAGACTGAATATGGAATCCGGGACTGCACATTTACCATGCTCACAGAGTGGACTGTTGGTTTATATTACTGATGAGCCCCAGTCAGGTTATAAATGGTTATGCGGAAATCCATGGCTTCTTAGTTTGTGCTCCATTCTCTCGGTGCACAAACTGTTTAAGTGTCTTATTTCACATATACTGCTTCAAACTTCTTTCTTTGCACTCACCAGAATTTTTTTTTCACTGCTTTAGTTTCTTCAATCGCATTCCTGTTATGTGTCACTTAGTCCCATCGAAATATACTTGTTTGTGTTCGACCTTGACCCTTAAGTCAAAGTTTTATAGTGGGAACTATTTACAAGCTCGGTTTCTCTTGTCCCTAATATGAGATATACGCAGTTCAATCGTTTCTCCTCGAAAATCAAAATGTTACATTCTGTATTGGGTATGCAGTTAACTCTGAATGCAATCCAAATGATGTTTTTGCGCTTTTTGTTGTTTACTAATGTGAAACGAATGCCAAACTTTCATTCGGTCTCCACTTGAAACACTAAACAGTTAGCGCACAGATGGCGTTAAACGGGACATCTCTTCAAGTGGTTTAGTTTGACGGCCAAAGATTCAAGTCGGCGTTGCACTGGAAAACATTAATTCCATATTATGTCCCATGAGGTTGATGTAGGTCTACAAAATGAGCAGAGTATGACACGGATGAATTGATTTCTGTAATATTTCATACAACAAATAAAGGAAATACAGCAATCTAGCTCTGGGTTGTAGGAGTAGGAGTTTGCATTTGTAAATGTTGAATTCAATGGCTTGCATCAAAGATCATCGCTAGGGAGCATAAATTTATTGTTAGGATTATGTAGCAGTACCTGCTAGTTCACCCAACCCAGTGGGTTATGGAAATCTGAATAACTCACATCCATGGCGTCCGCTTCGTCGTCTGTTTTGATCCTGTCACATTAAACATGAAACGATTTGGTTCAACAAGTTCGTTGTTGACGGAAACTTCATTGAGCTGGCTAGAGAGTGCTCTATTTGTCTAATTGTTCCACCCGAGAATCTGACACAATTGACACCATGACTAAAGATAACACTGGAAGGTAGGCAATTGATCCACTGTCAGAAGGATGCCTACGGAAACACCTTTCCGATGGCGTCCCTGTGTTCTCTGATCTGGAAATGTCGTTTGCAAACGTCATGTAGCCAGATTAGCCGAAATCATCACTGCACCTGCGAAACCTCTACAAGCAATATTTTTTGGTCAGAGAACACACCAATATCAGCATCTGCATCACGAGGTTCAGTCATTCCATATTACATGCAGCCTTGTTTGTATTCAGGTGAAATAACTCCTAATTTCCACAATTGCCAGAGTGATGAATGGCTATTGGTTGGAATATTTGAGTCGCCAAACAGATAGGCAGTTGCGAGTGTGTATCGTCCACGCCCAGATTTGCCTTTTCTCAATACAATTAGATCTGCTTTTGTCTTCATTCCAAGATACGTCTCGCTGGTCAACAAACCACATGGAAGATATTAACCCCATCGACGTTTGGTGTACAAATACATTTGGAATATGTTCTGTATATCCGGCCTGAAATTACCTCCATTCTGTCGCACCGCGACTTGAAACTAACATGTCGATTTCGTCAGTGTAGATCTGATTACATTGAACTAAAGCGATCCTTTTTGATCAGAGCATAACCCACCCTGTATTCTAGCGTATAACTGATCCTCTGTTCTACCGTTTACTATTTACTCGAGGGTTTCAACAGCCAACTGAACAAACTGTCTGTATATCAAATGTGCAAAACGTGTCAAATGTCAAGAACTCGTTTGATTTTCAATGAACTAGTTCCTTCATCATCGTCGCACAGAAAGCCCGAAGCATATTTTCATTTCCGCATATTCTGTCACCTCGAACGTGACTACAATGAAGTGAAATCCCAGTCACTTTATGTGAATTTGCATTAATCGTAAACGTAACTAGTCAGTACACTGTTCTACGGTTCACAGGTCCGCTTAAATTAAAAAACGTCAACCTTATCGCANGCAGCAACATAATGTAGTTCGCTGATGGACCAAAAATCACCAATTCCAATCCACTCATAGGTTTACACATACTGCAGTACACTTCGATAAGAAAAACACCGGTTTGTGGTGAAACAATGTAGCCAAGTATCGGCCATCATTGCAATCTGCAAATGCAATCATAGCAATTACATTATTAAATATTTGCAATTTTTGTACACACAGTGTTGCACAATTTTTAATAAGAAAACCACTGAGGTATAACCACTACGGTGAAATATCATAAACATAAAGTGAAATAAGCAACTCAACTAAGCAATCGGAAGACCGGATGGGGTGAGATGCTTTCCACTGAAGTGAACAGGTAGTCAGCTAACCATCCCTAGGTCCGGGTGGCATGGGAAGTAAACGTAAGAAGGAATTTTAGCGGAAGAGTACTCTTTTTTGTTTGCTTGAAGGTATTTGCGCAATGAGCGAGTAGATGAGATTGAAATACATTCGAATAATGCGCAGTGAGAAGCGTGAGTAGAGTGAAAAAAACATTGTGTTGGACAAATGCTGCTAAATGAATCTCATCATCATCATCATCAAACAGAAAATAAAGTTAAGCGAACTTCACTCATCGCTGCCAAACTCGTAATGCATAAAACGATAGTGGTAAAATTTAAGGTGGACAAGGACTGAAAGTATTTTGAAGGAGGAAGAATAATGTGAACCCCCATCGTCAACCGATAGATTACGCAATAAAACTCCACATACATACCGTTTCAAGCATTGTGACCTGATAAGAAATACAAACAAAGAACGCCACTGATATCTGTTCGCTATCCCATCAACAAATGTCTCAAACCAGCTGGTTGTGGGCTCTTTCTGATACNAATGCAAGAGACACCTATTCTACCTATTGTTTGTGTGGCTTTCTTTATACCTCGTCTCTACGTCAACTGTTGACCTCCACCTGATTTCCTCATACCCGGAACGGCTACAGCGAAAACGGCGCTATACGGTTGATGGGCAGCTGGGCAATCGCAATACGTGCCCCAGCCAGCAAAGTTTACTAGCCTGAATTTGATGCACTAGGAGCTTTATTCCTCATAGACTCCCAAACACACGACGGCTTACCTTTCCTCCTACTAGCTCGTTTGCTTCATCCTGCGTGAGCCAAACTACATAAACACTGAAAATCGAAAACCTCTAATTGATCGATTTTTTTCTATTAGAAAGTTCAAGCTTTCACAACCATAAAGCTGAACTGAACGAATGCTAGCTAGATAAACACGACCCTTCAAATTCATCAGCACATTGTGTCTACGCTATAGGTGTTTCAATCCTGTGTGTGCGGCTCGGGCCTTGTAAATATGAGCGACTAGCTCCGTTGCTGTGCTTCCGTTATTCATCACGCAACTATCTAAGTAGGAAAAGTAATCCATCATGACCGGTACCTAGTCATTTTGTTTCAGAGCGGGAACAGGCGAAAACCAGTCTTGTTGTATCAATTTGAGCGTTGAGGGTGCAAAGCACATACCGAATGTGACAACAGCACCATTCAGTTCATCACAGACCCCCACACTACCAGAGATATGTTAGTACAGTGAAGTCAGTAAGTTAACGTATTACCGGATATTCCTTTTTGAAGAAGAGAATCAAGCAGAGCTTCGTGGTCATCTGAGTCGAAAGCTCCTTTCAAGTCAAGAAACTTTGATGATAGGTCGATGGTGAGTGTGATCTGGCTTTAGGGCCTGACGCAAAGTATATATTTGATGAATACATCCACGGCCAGGTCGGAACCCGGCTTGGCGTTCATGGATGTTTCTTTCTCTTAAGGGCGCCAGACGTCGAACTATGACCGAAGCTAGCAATTTGGTGACGATCGGGATCAAACTGATTCCGCCGAGCTTTTCTCAATCGCTGCGACATCCTTTCTTGAAAAAGTGAATGATCAGTCACTTGATCCAAGATAAAAGAATGTGCTCGTACGTCCAAATGTTGTGAAGTGGGGTAGTAATAAAGCTTGCGATGTTATCACTCGCATCTTGAAACGAGCTGAAGGGAGCTCATCCGGTACTGCAGCGGAACTTCAATGCAAGACCGGAGTTCTACTTCTGCTGGAGAATCGCATGGCTTTGCCACTGTGCTTCAATTGTAGATGACGTAACCTGGCTAGCCGTAGGCCAGCTGAGCTGTTCGCTGATATATTCCACCCAGCGATCAAACCGTTGATCCCTGTTTTGAATAACTTGTCACATCCTACCGCAGATGGTTTCACTGAATTTCGCCGACCTCCGATATCTTTTGGAACGGCCTTTAACTATTCCCTGATGTACCTGCTACTTCCATTTCACTACCTATTGCTGCCCATTAGTTTCCCGATCCTTGTTGAGGCTGTTCGTCAGTTGCAGATGCCACCTAACCATGTTTTGATCCTGGCAGGTTGACAGTTAACGTTTTCAATCCATCAGTGTTACAGGATCATTACATATGCAATGACATAATCGCGCGTTAGCCTCAGACCTACAAGCAACATTAGCTAAAGGCTGCATTGGTCGCCTTACCTGATCTCACTGCTCACACACTAGCTCTGACTCAGAGCGCAATAACTGCTGGGACGGATAGAAATTAATGCGTGGTCAGACTCAACGCAGGTGGTCCAACAGTACCAGCAGTTTTGCACCGAGGCATGCCGAAGGTATCTTATTGCTGTGTGGTCGATTTGAATCAGCGCACAAGTTGAACTGGAGCGCCACGTTGCCGTCCGTTGACACCTGTGTCGGAAGTTGCTGCTAGATTAGAGTTGATGATGATCAGCACGGAACTGAAGACGTCGATTGCCGTTATCTATTCTTCGGCAGAATAGAGCACAACTACGGCTTAGGCAAGCTTCTGATGCGCACAATTTTCCAAAGTGCGCGTTGAAGTCACCTGCAGTTACAACAATGTCAGAGCTTCAAGTCATCCGAAGGAGATCGGTGAATTCATCGTGGACAGTAGCCATTTGTGTATCAGAATGGCGATCGGTCTTTGCATAATACGATACGATGAAGATACACTTTTATTGTCACTTCCCTTCCGGACGCTGATTGAACCCTAGAGGTGCACTGCACATGCGCGGGGATCCAATCGATAAGTGAGGACTATCAAGTACAATAACTACTCCGCACTGACCTATTGAATGGGCTTCATCGTCACCTGATGTGCAAAGAACGTATCTCGAGGACAAATCATGAGAGTACAAGTGACTTATAGTAGTAAAATCCTAAGATAGAGTCTCGGGCACGTACCATATACCCATTCCTAAGGGTTTCACTGTACGCACCAGACATGCTGGTTGATTTAAATGCCTCAGGTCCTCAACTTTATGGTCTTCAGATTCAGTGGTTAACGAGGTTTTTGAATCTGCAATTTCTTTCGTAGGGCATTAGTTACAGTGCTATTTGGCAACGGCATTCGGAGAGCGACATCCAAGTTGCTTGAGGGACTATTACAGTATGGAATTATTTTTAGTTGAGCATAAATTTGGGTTTGATTGAAGGTTACTGTTAGGGTGTCCACCTACTAAGCAGGAGAAAGATTAGTATTCTCGCCCAAAGCAGTTATTTCCAACAAGAACCTAACCGCAGAGCAGCTAGCGAAGCGAAGTGGAGGCCCAGTTTTTGGATAGATTACTCCTCTCCCAAGTTTCACCGACTGAAACGCAAAATCTAATCGAACCCTCAACGTAGAGGATCAGGAGACGGAACGTCATCTGACTTCTACCCATTTACCTTGCGCATGCTGAGATCTCCTGGCTTGACAACAGCCATTCTGTGTATCTCGTTTGATCACAGAGGTGCACAGGCATCAGAACACATCACGGTGCAGTTTTGAATGAAAGTATAGGGGAATTATAGAATAACTTATAACAATCACAATTTCACTAATCGTAAGGGTGCTGAAACAGGGTCATTATTATAAGTTGTAGTGCTACAAACCATTAACAGTGATATTTAACTATATAAGACTCCTACTGTGGCATGCAAGCAAACAGCAATATACACAATGTGCATGATTGCAACGAAAACGGCAGCAGACTGTTTCCCATTGGTGACTGCACAGATCATATAAAGGTTTTGTTGTGGGGACAAATTCTCACGCTGGGTCGAAATTTTATTCGAATGGTAAGACGGTAGAGGTGGGGTGCGGTGGGATTGGTCCTAATTTCTTTCTTACTGGTGAGATTGATTGTGACTGGATATTTGGTGGTAATGATCACTTTGTGGCCCGGGTAAGGGGAGAGTTTGATCCATTCGATTTAGTGCACAAAAAGCTGCATGATTATCGTGGTGACAAATGTGTGTATGTGCGATTCCTTCATTTGGTTGACTTGGTTTCGATGGCGGGAGGGTTACAGGATATAATTACGCTGAACGCGAATTCTGGTCTAATTGATTGACCTTTTTCCACTAGGTGACAAAGAATGGCCCTACATGCGCCCCCTGTGCCTCCTTATTCTAA
>UZAN01044434.1:13614-27319 GCA_900618425.1 Echinostoma caproni | reverse complement strand
TGGGAGTAAATCGATGCCGTTATTCTCGCAGGAGGATAAGACTGCTTCCATAATCAAACTTATAGCAAGGTTAAACAGAAAAGGAGAGAGGGAGGACAACCTGACGAAACACCACTTTTTTTGATGAATTCTGGCGAAAAAGGCCGTAAACTCGGACTCAACTTCAGTTATTAGTATAAAGGGATTATGTATTGAAATAAACTTCTCGGTCGCACCATTCAAGGAAAGGTAGCGCCAGAGTTTAGAGCGGTCGACTGAGTCGAAAGCCGCTTTCAGATCCAGGAATACAGGTGGTGGGTTTACGAAAAGTGAGTCTGTGTTCTAGGATTTGACGANACCAGCCTGGTTCTCACGCGTACACCGTTCACGTGCGGCAGACAATCGACAGAGTATGATGCTTGTGAGAAGGTTAGAGACAACGTTGATTAAATTAATTCCTCTATGGTTTTCACAGGAAGATCTGTCACCTTTCTTGTAAATCGATATGATGATCAATTCATACCATTCAGATGGAAGCTCTTCCTTCTAAAACACTGAGTTTAGAAGTTCCATTGACTCCGAAACCAAGGCTGAATCCCCATCCTTAAAAGCCGATGGGCACAGCTCATCTTGGCCGGAGGACTTATGCCTTTTTGGATAACTTATTTCCCGGGAAACCTCCATTTCAGGTGGAGGACTAGCATCAACCTGGAGTATTTTCCCAGTCGAGGTGAGGGTGGGTGGTAGGTGAGATGTCGATGGGGGCCAGATGAACCTCTAAATGTTAAGCCCACAGATTAAGACGGCTTTGATGATCTTGAATCAATGTGCCATCGGACTCCTTAATTACCTCACTTGGGTCTATTTTCCTGGGGCCCGTATTCTGAATTAAACGGAAAAAATTGTGACTATTGCCAATAGTCGTTGCTTTCTCCATCTCTTTACACTTTCCTACCCACCACTTCTCGCGGTCATTCCTCAAACTCTTGATGAGCTGGTGTTTGAGGGATTTGCGCTCTGTAGCGTATGTGACATAAGGGGAAAAGGTTCTTCTTCTCCAGCATGGTATCCGAGGTCGACAAGATCCATCGTTTGTGTTTTGAGCATGTGCCAGATCCCGCCGTTATTTTCATCAATTTTTGCATAGCTTTCCTGATTTGCTTCTGATGTCTAATCATTCCTTCGGCTGGTGATTGAACTGACAGGCGATAGAAGATCAATATTCAACAATCGCTGAGATTGTATCTTGTGTATCCATTGTCAGTGGTTTTTCGCGGTTATTTGCAAGGCATAAGGATAATTTGGCTCGTAGCCGGGTTTATTGACCGGTTTACGCCCCTCACCGTGTTTATTTGCTGGAGTGACCTCTCCAGTGGCGGGTGTGGATAGACGAAGGAAGCCAGGAGTTGCCCAACCAGCTGGCTTAGTGAAACTGAGCTTTGTTTGGCATCCACCCGTTAACCGTTCAGGAATGATTGGGATCTACGGCTGTGAAAAGCGATCCTGTGTAGCTCGCAGGATCATGGAAACACGCAAGCCATTAGACCACTTCAAGGTGCAGTCTCGTCGTGATGGTATATGTGAAAGCACAAGTGGAACAATGTGCGTGTGTGTGTATCAATCGATGGATCAGCGGATCAGAGTTACTAGTTGAGAGAATGTGGTGAAACGCTGGGGAAGGCGTCGTTGTGATCTAACTCAGTCACATCTGTTCCAAATCCCATAACATGCCCCAACCGTTTATCTCGCATGTGAGCGCAAGTGTCTGTGTTTGTACAGACGCGCTAAAACAAGAAATTGACAAATCAATGCTGAATGGTGGTCATGCAGATATCGCCACGATGGGGATTGGCTAGTACATACACCTGGTAGCTCTGTTGCAGTCAACTGGACAACTTTAAACGATGTTGAGGCAACTTTAAATGATACCCGGGAATTTGATGCTCGAATAACTTGCTTTGAAAAAGGTGTAGACCGAGTATCATAACGCACAACGGAACCATAGATTGTTTACTCGACCTTGGGGTTTTCAACGCTATCTGTGAAACACTTATTGTCACTTACTGTCCAAGCCCCTGCTAACTATTACCAGTCCATTTATATTGGCTCGCATTTATTTGCGTTGACAGCAAATATGGAGGTTGTCAATTTGTCGCATAACAACTACGCATGCGTCATCTCGGAGTCAGGAAGCACCGAATAGCAAGATTTTTGATTAAGTAACT
The DNA here is from genome assembly GCA_900618425.1 of Echinostoma caproni. NCBI lineage: Eukaryota > Metazoa > Platyhelminthes > Trematoda > Plagiorchiida > Echinostomatidae > Echinostoma > Echinostoma caproni. Next base: position 25,115 of record UZAN01044434.1, on the reverse strand, counting down.
TAATTCATCGTCAGTGTCAGAAATTCCGAAGGAGAAATGAAATGTATACCCCAGAAAAGTCAGAGTATCGAGAATTCTCTACCGATAGCTATTCCCACAGACCACCGTTGATTGTGCAAATCACAAAAATGCAACAATAATAATAATAATAATCTATTTATTTCGTTGCATTCACTTCACACAAATTAATGTAGGTAGTTTTCGGGCAGGGGGCCGCGGTTAGCCAAAGCCAACGCAGAAAATGGGGAAAACAGGCGGGAGTTGCGGGAGTTGAACTCACAACTTCCGAAGCACGGAAACGGTAATCGAAATAACATGACCATTTTTATGTGGCATGTCCCTCAATAATCCCCTTTCTTCTGGCCCACGCCACATCTACACACATGCAATTCGGTCTTCAGCATTGGTACTTTTTTCGGTTTATATAAGCATTTTTACAGACGAAAGTATGCATGTATAAAACTGGACTAGCCCAAAACACATTGTGTAAAATCGATATGATTAAACTCGTTGCATAACTGACCCCAACCATTCCGTTAACACCGTAAATCTGAGTCATTTGTGAATTTATCCATGAAATCCCTGATCATTTTTGGATTACACAATTGTTTAGACTAATTTCAGCAACTCCGGCCAATCAAATGCCTCCCCCCCCCCCGGGGGGAACACTCATGCCATAATTGTGAGAGTACACAGCACAGGTATTTTTTGCCGGAGCACTTGATTGCTCTGTTTCTGTTATCTTAGGGGAAATATTCTGAAAGGTCACAGCAGTATTTTTAACCGATGCATTCGATTTTTGTTTGTAAACATTTAATCAATCATGGTATGTCAAGGTTCGGCTTCTGTCCATTCAACCAAACAGGTTCTTAAGGAGGCAATGTGTTTTGTTCTTCTCCTTGATACTCCCAGTCCAGATTTCTCCGTGAAATTCAAGTAGTGCACACACTAACCGACCGACCGACCGATCGACCCAGTATTGTCATCAAATGTTCCTGAACAGTCCGACAGTTCACTAAGTTCATTCCATGAATGCCAGGAAGCAAAAACTTTGATCTGGGATCGATGGGACTGCATCAACCAAACCTGGTGACAACACACGAATAGACATTTCCACTGGGAATTCATCAAACAACCGGATGAACAAGCCCTTAGAACCGGATTCCGTTGATGTGACTCAAGGATCAAATGACACGAAAATGTCCGGTGACGTCAGCCACGAACAACAGGAAAATAATGAGCTCACTTCGTGCTGATTTATCGGCTAACCACATTTTGAGATCAAGGAGCCAAAATCGTCGAGGAATCAATATAAATTTACTGTTAGAATCAAAATATTGTCGTACCACGGGCAACGGGGAGAGCAGTCGGGCTGATGTGGAAAATAAATAGTCAAAATCGGAGCCAGGAGGCCCAAAAAACATTCCTAGCCGTTCGATTTCACGACTATCAGTTTCATAAATTTTCTCTGAGAAAAATGGCCCCTGAACTTTGATTCCCTCCTCATCCTCCTCATTGAAGGTCCTGAAAAGGATTGATTATCTCACTATGCAAATACACACATATTTACATACATGAGTTCCACCTAAACGGCTGCGCTACAATTTTATCACCATTGATGCAGACTGCATTGTTCAAAATGCGTGCCTTACTCATATACACAGAATAATTTATATTAAAAATCATGAAATTTGTGATGAAAAGTCATGGCGCGTAGTTTACTGTGCCGGTCACTTATCAACTGCACAAATAATGCAAACGCGAAAAACGTATTCATGTCGGTCGGTAAATCACTCTCGGTTGCATTATTCTCAGCAAAATGACTGTACCTACAATTGTGAGTGAGCACCAGTGTTCGTTCTTTGTTCGGGAAGCTTCTGGATTTATTCGACCTGTTCCAGTGCAACAAATTTCGCACACTATGTTTTTTGTATTTCCAGGAGTCATGACTCAATGACGATTTGGATGGTTCCACAGTTAAGCTAGATAGTTTCGTTTGCTTCAGACAGGATAGAAAAAGGTGCAGGAATATAAAGTGACGCACTGTGATTATCTGTATCAACTCCAACTGGTGGGTCAAGTCCGAAATACTTTTTTGGATGTACTAACAACATGTCATTGATTGCTTGGCTATCATCTGTCACCCTAACTTTTCCCGCCTTCCTTTTATCGTTATCACCAAGTTATACCTTGCGCCCGATTGTAGGTTATCAGATATGGACACTTTATGATTCTTTCCTACCGGTTATTATATCATCTCTTATGGACAGTTTGCACGTAACTGTTTCTGACCCTATCCGTGACCCTATACACTTTACTCTACTTACAGTTCGATTACTCCATCGTTTCACATCGTCTTGTCCCTGTCACCCGTGAACTTGAACAAGTATATTCCCTCGGACCCTCCATGCGATCTGATTGGATCATTTTCCGCTATTTGCGGCACCTGGAATCCTTCAATCCGACTCGAGACTGTCGGATTACTGGTTTGTATTTTTGTGATCCTCTTGTTGTCCCGTGCAATTTATCCGTGTGTGGATGATACACTTTCTGTACAGTCAAAGTTCACTGGGCCTGCTAAAGACTGGCTGCTGCCGACAAGGTGTGGTTTCTCCCTTGGGTTATCTGAACAAGCACCAGTTGCGGCTGAACCATCCGACCGATCGATAAATAAAAACGGTCGGTCGTGTGATTTTCGGGCCAGCATAAGTTCTGATTCGGATGCTGCTTAAGTGTTGGCAGAGAATCACACGGGAGAATCAATTGTGGAACCATGCACCTATGGGAAATTCGAAATGGAAAATGTTTAAGTGATGATGTCACTGGGTCAACGCTTGACTCATCTACGAAGAGAACAAATATTATAGAAAATACACATTTATTTTATAAACGTTTTTCAATATATTTTCCATCCTGCTGCTTGCAGAGCAAAATACGGCAAATGTAGTTTTCTTCCACCTTCAGAATAGTAGCAGTTGGAATACTTTCACATTGCTCGACAATACTCTGTTGTAGCTCCTCGATCGTTCTCGGTCTTCGCGAATAAATGGTTCACTTTTTATATCCGTAAGATCATCTATCAATAACTGATCATTCAACCTGGTCTCCAAGTGCCTGTTCACAAACCTGTCATGCCTTGATTCATGTATTCGGTTTCATTACTATCAGCTTCATAAAGTTTCTCGGAGGAGAATGGCCACTGAACTTCGATCCCCTCCTTCACATCGAATGAACTTAGGAGGGTTGATAATCTCACTGTGCACATACACACACATACAGACAGACAGACAGACAGACGTGCATCAGTGGTGCCCACAAATAGTGAGGCGACTAAACGAAATCTAGAACTCGTATTTCGATCCATTATTTTTAAACCCATGATTCAACTACTAATGAGTAGTCACGAATAAGCGACATATATTAACTCTAGGAAAAGCAATGCAGGAAGGGTGCTCGTTCTTCTTTAATACGAATAACCCTATGCATAATTATCACAACCGAACCTTATTACTGTACTGTACTGTTCCTGTGCTGTAGTACAGGAACAATTTATTTTCAATACTTTCCTCTAACTTTGGTTTCAAGGAAACAAAATAATCGTAGTAATTATACAACACTATAGAATTATATCGTGACCTTTTGGTGTCCAAGAATACCGAGAAGAAAGGTCTGTTCCTCACCGGAATATATAATTATATAAAACACGCCAATTATATGATGATAGCAGAAAAACATACGCGAGCGGATAGCAAATTAGATCAAGCAATGCAATTTGACTGGTTTCCAAAACTATACCTGTATCAGTTGCATGAAAGTATGGGTGAAGGGTGAGTCAGATGGGCCATGTGATATTGTCAATCCACCAGAAGCGCGGTGTTTGCCTGAATGTACAGGAACATGTAATATGGCAAACACATACGGTAAAATAAACAGTGGAATCTAAATGCGAAATAGACCATTCAAACAAAGTCTCACAATTGGATTGAACGAATTTAGGTCCGTTCATTTGGTCTGATTATTTAGCCCCAAAAATTGTAAAGGCTGTCAGGTCGAAATATAGTTAATGATTTGCCGGGATATGGTTATGTGGTCCATGCTGTAAACCCTCTAAGTGATTCATAACTTTATTCGAATATCGCTACAGACAACTTTGCTTTTACAAATATTTTCATAGTCCACTGAAAACAAAATATTCGGATTGCACATTTTTTCCACTATGAATCAAAGATAAGTGAAAGCTCAATCTTACAGATCTTACAGATCAATTCAGCAATAATAGTTTTACTATAAATTTTGTAGAACAGATACTTGTTAGTCGGATTTTATCCATCGGATATGACTACTTTTATACAAGGTGATTTGAAAAACTAAATCAGAAGGGATTCATTTATGGTTCAATAATGGGTAGGATGAATACTTCACACTCATCTCAACAACGAAACCAAGGATCTACATTCAGAAGATGAAGATATCATTGCAGTTTTCCCGGGGGGAAATGAGACCGCCCATTTCATCTCTGATATCTGAGTTATTTCGTAGATAAATATTCCTCTTGTGACGATCCCAAAGCCTGCTTTATCTGAGTCGTTTGTGATGATATTTTCTCGGTGAAAGCATATCCATCACAGCCGGCATACTGATTTGGGGTAGAATAAAAGATCCCTGTCAAACAGCTGTCCATGACTGGCTATATCGAAAGCCAGGGTATCCAGTGCATTTTTACCCAGCGTATTCTCGCTGACAATTGGATGCCAATTGCTTCAGGGTGAGTGATCATTGTTTTGTTCTTTTCTTTTTACTTTCTTTGATTGACTGTATATAAGGAGGGGGGCAGTCAATCAAAGAGTTGATGACATCCAAGTTGAGTAAATCTGGACAGCGGTGGTGAAATTAGAGCAAACATTCTCCGAGGCGATAAGCTGGTAACAACCGCGGTCAAAACAGTTGTCACTGGGACTCGAATAGCTCAGCACAAACCAATCGACACGCACGTTATCACCNACCGCTTCACACACACACATACATACAACCATATATACATACATCTTAAGAACGTGAGTGTTCAAGATAATGACCTAAGTCACATCAAACACCAGTTAGATTTACACTTCAAAGATATATAACTGAAAACGCAGTTACACATTATTTGGTTCAGAAGGATTTAAGCATCCTAACGCTCAGGCGTTTACCATTACTTTTCTCCTGGTTTCTGCCACAGCATTATCAGAAATGGAGAGTCGTATACGGGGAACTATCGGACATGATGTACCAGTCTCAGTACTTATTGACACTTCCAAATCGCTTTGCTATTTAGCGCAAGCATATCAAAGAGACAGATGGGAACTACAAGATGCTTACAGTGCGGGGCTTTTGAATTCAGCCGAGCCAAAAATCTACCATCTGATTTTTTCACGATTTTACGGTGAAAAACTGCGTTCTAGCCTTGACATATTTTATCAATTCAATTCATTCAATTTTCAAGGTCAAATGCTGTTCTACGGCCGCACATTTTTGATCTCCTTTCGTTTTATCGCACGCGAACATCAATTTTCATGTTTTGCGCATTGTGTGCGAAAACGCTACAACCGATTGAGGAAGAAGGGACAAGGACAACAAATAGAACATCATGCTGATTGTACGGTCGCTCTCAGTAGGAATTCCATCAACAAACTGATTGTCCCCATTTCCAGTAACATCCGTACACTCCTGGGAAAAGTTGACGGAATCAAGAGTATGTTACATGAAAAGTGTGCGTTGTCCTGATTGATGGATTCGATATCTTTGGAGATGAACTTGTAAACTTCAATAAAAGAGGTGGTGGAGTAGTCACCTTTGTCAACCGTATGTGGTGTAACAGCTCTCATCTTTTGTTTTATTTTAAAAACAGAAGAATCAACTGCATTATCATTCAATGTGAACCCCGTTTTCTTGGTAATTTTCATCACATCCTGCTAGTAAACATATACATTGCTCCTAACACGCCCACTTCTGATATTCAAATGTTTTCCGAATCTTTCTCAACACAATTCGTGACAGGATTAGACCAGTCACGGTGTATAGTGGCGGGTGATTTCAATCGCTTCGATATTTTTTCTCAAGAGCTTTAGGTTCGGTTATTCTTATGCACTTTGCCACTGGTTTGGAGGCCCAGCTTGACGTCATCTTTGTAAATATCCCAGATGTCTTCTTTATAGAAAAACGAGTCCCGATTAGCACGTCCGACCACTGTACAATTCTTTTGCGCCCAAAAATATATGATAAAATGTTTCATCATCAGCATGCACAGTTAGCATCCCAAACAATACGAAGGAGGAATTTCACCCATGATAATTTATCTCGACTCGAAGCTATGATCTCCTCAACCGATTTTTCTGTCTTCTCCAATTCCAATAACTGTTCCAGATGTGAACATCTCACCGGCTACCTTAATTTCTGTTTTGATTTGTGTTGCCCGATCGAGACAATATATATATCCGTACTGACAGATTTTCATCACCTCTTCTAAAACGTCTTCGACGTGATAACTAGAAGGCATATATGAATGGCAGGCACCGCGATGTTAAACGACTATCGGTTATAAAAAAGGCAGAGATTCAGCTCTTGGATCGGATGTATGTCGAGATCATTCTGGCAAACCAGAACTATCGCAAGCTGTGGTCGGCGTTGAAGAAAATCTGTGATACACGTGGGAGCTTCTTTTCCGACGTCAAAGAATTAAATCGACAATTTATTGCCTTCTCTGGTTCCAATGCTCTACCGTCCATTCTCGATTCCCCTGAAAACATCAAATCTGTTTCTGCGACTGAGGTTCTCAAAGTTCTGAAGCAATGTCAGTCAAACAAGGCCCAAGGACCGGATTCATCAGACCCCTTTTTATTGAAAGCCTGTGCCGAACACATTGGAACACCCGTTGCAGAGTTCTTCAGTTTGTGTATGTCCTCTGGAACAATCCCTTATCACTGTAGAGCTGCCCGAATAGGACACATTTCCAAGATGCGTTCTTCAAAATATTGACTGTACCTCAACCTTGCTGAAGGTATTTGTCGGAGTGCTGTTGAACCGTTTAACTACCCTCTCTGATGTTTATGATCCTCTTCAGTTTGCTTTCAAGCAATCCCTTTCGACTGTTAACGCTGTGGTGTATATTGTCCATTCTATGGCCTAAGTTCTTGATAAGAGTGCTGGAACTGTTTGCCTAATTTTTCCTGACTGCGCCAACGCATTGGTTCGCTTGATCGTCGCATTCTCATTCAACGTCTTGCTGACTGCGGTTTAGGATCTGACATGGTAAACGTTTTTGTAAAGTACTTCTCTTTTAGGACGCAATTTACCTCATGCAGTGGTAAAACGTCGTCGTCTTCTTATGTTAACTCTGGTGTCTTTCAGGGCCCCATTTTGTCTCCCCTCTTTTTCCCCTATACATAAACCACCTACCTGTCCCTACCAACTTTATTGCCTGTAAGAATGCGGACAATGAGATGACTGGGTTTCCCTCCAATACTGAGGCATCTTTCCACCAACTTCAAGGCAGTTTGAACGACGTTTTTAGGTGATCTCTATCCCGATCACTCCTGCTTAATGTTTCCAAATGTGCCGATGTTCCCTCCAGTCTTAACTCTGGCTCCTGTTATAAAACTGCTTTTGATGATTTACCGGATCTAATAGTTAACTGTAACAGCATTTTCAAAGCTGAGTCTGTTAAATACCTCCCACAATCTCTCTTGGACCTTACACGTAGAGAACGTTTACAAAAAGATTCGTAAACTGTTTTACGCTTTCAGGCTTAGGAAACTTGCTGTTCCCCTAAACGTAATTTTCAAATTCATGGTAGCATGCATCCTCCCTCATTGTCTGTACTGTTCCCCAGTATTTTTTCCCGGCTTAAAAGAAAAAGGATTTCGTATTAATTTCCAGGTCTATAAAACTCCTAACCCGATGTAGTGGCATAGCCAGAGAAGTTCTGGTTTCATTTATTGTGTGCATACACCGATGCATGAGAAAGAATAGCCACCAGAATCTCGAACAAAGCAGATCACTGCTTGCACAACGAACTTATTAAATCCATGTCAAACCCCCGTACCCGCTCCCAGTATAGACTCCTGTCCGCAAGCACCGTCACACACACACATCAGTTATGACAGGTTTAGTTGAACACCTCATCAGTTAGTTTATTTGTTCTTTTTTTATCTGTCACTATCGTCTTCGTGCATGCAGTTTTCTGTTGCTTTTTTAATTAACCTATTCACGCTCGAATGCCGTCGCGCTCAATTCGACTGTATTATCGTGAAAAATTGCTGAAACCTCACCGTAAGGGTGAACAAAGCTTACTTTGACTTGATTTGATTTGCAACAGGTTGGTGAGGTTGCATATAGGTAGGAGCTTGTCAATAATGTTATGAGAAAAGCTACTATTAGTGCACGTTCTGGAACACCACGGAAATTTATCAACAAACGGTTCATTGTGGAATTGCCAAGCTTCACTGAGGAGTATAGCAAGGAAAATTTGCCACGAAATGGAAAATGATAATTCAAATTTATGGAAGTTGACAGCTTTGAAAAGCACTGCACACTTGTCCGAACTTTTTTGAATCGTGACTCTGGAGACCAATGCTTCATATTGTTATAAATTGACTCCTCTTCAGTAGATTTAATTATCTGGTCATAGGATAAATCACCGATCAACATTGACGGGCCGGCGAATCAGCATTATTCCCAGTGGAATGTTTGAACCAGTTCCATTTGGTATTGTTCTTTCGGGATCATTTGATGACAGTGTGTTGACAGTTGCTGGTGACATTAACCCAGACCAGAGTGAATCCTCAAACTCAACGATTTCAGCCGTGCATCAAACAGAGGTTTACCCTTTCAAAGAAATATCAACCATACTTTGAATTTCTCTCCTGTAAGCAAAAGCCGTCATTAACAACTGTTTCCTATGCTTATTCCCTTTCTCAGAATGTTTTTTTTTACTCAGCGCAAACGCGTTGCCAAAAAAAGCACATCAGTGATGTCTGTTGCCTGTAAACAATCAAGACGGGATAAACCAAACACAACATTCCATGCATTATGTTTTGGTCAGCAACGGGAATTTTTCCTTCAGACAATTTCGCTCCCCCAATGAAATCACTCCGAACGACAACCATTTTGCTTCACGAATTTGGTTGTCTGGAAACCAGTTTGTTTTCAAAATCATGTCTATAGAATGAAACACCTGTTCTTAAATATTTTTGAAGGGTGAAAAAAATTAACTTGCGTTTAATTGGGCAGGATGACCGAGATGATGCGCACTTACGCAAAAACCGATTTTCGACAACGAGGGATTGGAAATATTCGCCGTGAGATGCCAAACTTCTTCCTAAGCGTATACAATGAGTCCCATTTTGGCTACTGATGTTGCACGACAAAATATTGCATTCACTCATCCTTCATCTCTGGCACACTCTTCAGTTGTAGAGCACATTTTACTATGCTCGCAAAGTGATTGTAACACGAATGTTTGGAGAGGATGCTGGATGATGTTACACAATTAGTATGAGCAAATCACGGTATGGCTCGGGACTGAATAGTCTAATTTTGAAGTAAATTAATCCGAAGCATCGAAATTCACACCGGAAAGGTTTTAGGAATTCATTTCATTCGTGATACAGTTTGTCTCAACCTTTTTCGCCCAATTTTGTCTGAGATTTGACTTTTAAGGAATAAACTACTGCTCAAGTTGGATGAAGATTATTTAGAGGGTAAATTGTTTCACACATACAGCATTAAATCATGGCCATTCTCTGACGAATTTCAGGGTTGGGGATAATTAATTCGGACTAACACATTTGCGGTCTCATAAAGCCAAAGAAAAATAGGGAGATCCGGATAAAGTCACTTGTGTCCCTATGTTTTTCGTGCTGACTTCTACGAAACAATTGCGAATTTTTCTAACTTCCTTTATTCGTGCTAATCTGTAAACAAAAGAAAAACACAGCTTATTGATGAAACTTGAAAGCTCTTCCTCGTTTGGGTAGTTAGCACGATGGTAACACGCACCTGTTCCATCTATTGGGCCCGGAGTTCGAATCCCGGATGAGTTCACCAATAAAAACACATTGATAAACATGACCGAGAATGAATTAAATCAAGCCCAGTGCATTTGAGGATTGGATTAAATGACAAAGGATCATGCAAATGAAAGGCGAGACATAATTTGGCAAAACCAATTGTAGATCTACTGGAGAAAGAACAAAAGATCTCATCAGTCTCCTCATTCACCAAGTCCAGAGAATGGTTAAGTCTGAGCATGAGTTTTAGTTGAGTCTGTCAATAAGAAACTTTATTGAATGTCAAAACGACACACGTTTTCATACTTTGCCGTACGTGCTTGGAAGGAGATAAACCATTTCTGACGGAGAAAACTGAGGAAAATCATCCATAATTCTCTGCCTACACACCACCTTGTCTGTTAGTTTGTTTATCAGTAAAATTGAACATCAATGGACTTGGCAGATCACAAGTTTATTCCCTGTATACCCCGGTCACATGAGTCAAACCCTTGCCCTGTTAAATAAAACATAATTGTGTCCGTTCTGAATTCGTGAAATGAGAAACAACATATTTCAAACATTTTGTTCACATAATCCACTAGACCAGTGACGAATAGAGCAACCGAAAATACTGAGGCATCATTTTTATCTTAGAAGAGACTGAATTAGCCCAATCACTATCCCAGGTAACAGACACTATCTTGTTTAGATACTGAAAGTTTATCTCAGCTTCTCTCGATGTAGCCATGTTCCACATGTTCCACATGAGGTGCTGGAGATTGCTTTTAAATTGTACTGTATCTGCTTGTAACTTGAACTCGCAGTTAACTGTTTGACTGAGTCTAAACATTCAGCGGATTTCATTTTCCCGTTCATACCTGGTGTCATCTAACGCATAATATACAGTCAAGATGAACCATATAGACTAGAAGTTTGTTCTGATTGGAGCACATAAGTGGTGCGCTTGAACTATAGAGTGATCTTGGTTTGAAACCCCAGACCCCTCACATACAATGCCTCGTTTGTGCCAACTATTTTTCACTCGGGGCTGACCAAAATTACCGATATAATGTTTTGCATCTCGTCTTCAGATGGAGTCAGCCAAGTGTTGATCGCGACAGCTCTATGGAAACAGTGGGAAATCGGTAAACTCCAATCAAAAGCGTCTCGCCAGTTCAAATCTCAGTCTCACGAGCTCACCCAGCCTCAACTGAACCGGCTAGGTTGGATTCCATTGTCGTGTATTGGGGTTTATGATACGTGTAATTCACCCAAACTGACCATCCTCCAGACTCCCTCTGAGCACACGATGATCAACTCATCTGAAAGCAATATGTGAATAATATTTTTGATTATTTCTGGCCATCCTCAATGCGGATTGATTGGTTGGCGTAGTGGGAACACATGCCTTCTCTATGCGAACGGTCCGTAAGTTGAAATTAAGGACGGAACGTCAGAAGTGCAAGACAAGCG
>UZAN01044433.1:6818-25603 GCA_900618425.1 Echinostoma caproni | reverse complement strand
TAATCCGTTACAGTTTGCTTACAAGCCTAATAAATCCATCTTGGACGCAGTCTCCACCCTCATTCATTTCATCACTAAATTGTTGAACAGCTCTGTTTAGTCTGTTCGGTGTTTTTTTCTCGACTACTCTTCTGCATTTGATTCCACTCCTCGATCTAAGTTTTTACACAAACTGAAATCGTTTGAATGCCACAAGCAGTTGTTAGCTTGCCTATCCAACTATTTTACCGATAGGGCACAAACCACTAGATTGGGAAAGGCCACATAGAAGCCCTTAGTTAACAACTCCGGGGTTCTTCAAGGAGCTGTGCAATCCCCATACTTATTTTCCACTTATATTTGTGACATTCCCTGTGTTCCTCCCGCACGAATTTTGAAATATGCAGATGACTTCGTGTTGTGCCAGTCCATTTCTTCTTACTCTGATCTAAGTTCTTTCACTGACTATGTTGATCAAATTCAGTCATTCTCTTCCTCATCGGGGCTAACCCTGAACCCCAGTAAATGTGTTGAGTGTTTATATAGTTTGCTCGCTCCCCATATCCGACAAACCCCTTAGTGATCCTTTATCCAGGATCAACTCTGTCAAATATCTTGGTGTAACCATAGATAGCAATCTTCATTGGTCTACTCACATCCAAAACTGCATTGGTAAACTGTGGTGTCCATCTTTTCAAATCCGAAAGTTCAGGCAGTTTCGTGCATCACAGTCAGTTACTTCTACCTTTGTTTATCAGTGTGTTTTCCCCATCTTACTCTATTGTTCCGCAGTCATTTTTCCTGGCTTACTCAAACTTGATTTTAAAGTCTTACGCCGCGGTCTAACCATTATCAGTCGTGTCTCTTCTATTCCTGTCAATGAGTTAGCTTTAAAGCTTTCAGAGTATCATGTAACTTTCTGTGTGAAATTTGCTGAGAGGATTCTCACATATCCTGACCACCCATTGCACGCAGAACTGACACGGTGTCGTTCCCTTTATTCAACACGCTCCCAATTCCGCCAAATTTAATCTCGAATTAACGCTTACCGTAATTCAGCTATACCGTGTCTTGCTCGTGTACCCATAAACAAAGAGCGGACAATAAGTGAACTTTGTCTTAACCTTGGGTTATGAAATATCTTCATGCCTGTGAAAAGTTTTTCATAATTTGCTATGTACATTGTGATGGTTAGTGTGTATGATTTTTTAACTGAAATATGAGCTCCAGCAAAAGTTATGTAGAATACAATACAATATTAACGGATCCTACAGAAATTCATGTTCCATTATTTGGAGCTCTACTGCCACTCTGAATTCGACCAAAGCTTCGTACATGCATGTAAAGTGCTGGGTCACTTTTACATACACAAATTACCGGTTGTCAGCTGTTCATTAGTGATGGACAAGTAATGAAAGTTATCTTCCTCTATAGCTGGTAAGTGCATCATCTACAAGTGATTCCCTCTTACCCACACTCCAGCTGGTCTAATAATGGGACACATTCGAGGGATTTCCATCCAGGCTAAATACAAGGGTTATTTAAAGGAAACATCATAAGTTAAAAGTAGTTTGGTATGCTACGAAGAAAACTCGTTGCTCTTTTTCAAGGCTTTTAAGTCACTTCGTGTGATTCCTCAAGAGTCATTCCCCAGGATGCTACCGCCGAAAGGAAATTCACGAAAGTAAGCAGGAATAGTGTGAAATCAAACTGTAGTGATTCTGTTTAGTACTGTGACCGAGTTCTCAAATAACCTCAAGTATGCCCTCAAAATTGTCCTATACCTTGTCCGTGATTCACGACCACCACATTGCCCGGTCATCCTGGCCTAGTCCCAGACTGCATGCACCATTCTGATAAAGATGAACATCCGAAAAAGTTTTCAAAATGATAATTTTGTGTGCCTAAAAACACTGCTTTCCCGTCAGAAATGTGAATACAGAAGTCGGAAACACAGATCTGCGCAATATATCCATTGTTTCGGCGCAGCGAAATGACCATAGAGACCGTGTGCAAACCCATACTTCTGACTTCTCTCTTCAAATGTTGAATGCTTTTGTCTTGGAGAGACTGTACTTTGACATGTGAAGTTTCGTGCCTTTGTGACCTAACCAGCTACACAAGACGGCATCCCCAAAGTCAAAAGACTTTGTCATGCATAACGGGTAGGAGGGTAAATATCAGGCTGAACCTAGTTTCCTGGCGGTCCAAGTTGGGGATTTAACTTGGATTGCTGTCTCATTAGGTAAGGTGGAGTAATAATGCATTTTACTCGCGGTCACGTGATTGTCAGAACGGAAGACACAAATCATTCAACTGCTTATTAATTGACCTCTCCAACGGTTTCCGTTCATCAGACTGTAATAAACACGAATTAAATAAGCTAAATTATCAATATGCACTCGTATTATGGAGACATATTGGGTAATTTTTGAGTTACGGTAAAATTGTTCGTTTAATTGGAGTACTTGATTCGGTTGATAAAAATGTCTGACTGAAAGATCGATTACAGGATGTTACAAATAACTGCCCTCCGTATTGTCCACTGCAATAATATGCTTGATCCTCACTTTGGCGTCGAATCAACTTGATTTGTCTTGGTTTCACACAACTAAAATCTGCTTATCGCAGAAATTTGCACCTCCTACGAAGTTGGCCTGATGGTTGTGCCTAAAGCTCTTTTGCCTCTTGCGCTTCACTGGAACCCGAAAGCCCGCTGCTAGGCTTCTCTCCGTAGACCGAGTGAGATATCGAGTGCCGCAAAGTCACCACATCGCAATGAACAGAGCACCCTAGGCTATTCACCCGGTTCATGCACAATCGGGTCCATGTAGGTTCTTAGGCTGCGTACCAGGCGAACAGTCAGTCAGTAAAATTGTGCACCAAAGCCAGCCGTATCCACCACTCGCTGGCAGTTCTGAGGAATCAAGGAGTAAAACCAAGTTCACAAGTTGACAATTAGTTCGGAAATATGAGGTAAACAATCCACCTATACATAAGTGACCAAATCATTTTACAAGTTTGCCTTTGCCAGCTTTTGCAATCGGCACCAAAATTACAAGGCTTCTCGAGCTTTAGTAATCAGCACACCACAACAACTTATTATACAGAGGCCACTGAAGCCACCGCCTATCAGAAAGCTGCGTTACTACCATGAATCATGAATGCTTCCAAATGGGGTGCGGTAAATATTTAAGTACAGAACTCTACTAGTGTAACGTCTCTCACAATAGACTATAGTGCTTCGCTTTTGTTCGAAAACGTCTGTACACATTCTGTCTAGTGCTTATCGGTGTTGTGCAAAATGCATTGCTAATAATTTCTTAATTTCGGGCTAAAATGGTATTCAGTATAGTAAGGGCACGGTGTAACCGATTTTAGATTAAGTTGTTTCTGACTTTTCAGCTTCGTATATAATGTTGGCCTTATGGCAATTTCGTGGTGAAAAGATGCTATCTCAACCAGATTCGTTGTAAGGAGCCGCAAAAAAGTTGGGCATTTTACTTGGGTTACTGTTCAGGGCCATCAAGTGAATCGAACCCGCCGTGGAGAACATAAATACTACCATTTGCATAATAATCCACGTTATCTGACGTGCACAAGTTAAACAATATTTGATCCTTAAATACGACTGCTTGACAAATGCTTCTGATAAAATTGCCTTTCAGTTCACACTAGTCTTGCGGAATTTGAACAAGATCCAAAGCTACCATCTACCTCAATTTCTCGGATTTCATTAAGAGATTTTCGCCGGTGTGTGCGCATCACTATTCCCAATAAAATAGTCAAAAATTCATTCTAGCTGAACGTTAACCGATTGTTTTCTGAGATCCGAATCAGATGATTTGACGCATCCGTCGAGCATTCACGTGTTAAGGAGGCTTCCGAGAATAGATATACATGAGGGTAGGAACCGTTGTGTAAGATATTCTCTTGAGCATAACAATTTAATGTGCACTAATATGCAATTTACTAAATCTCAACATATTTCTATGCTCCATTTGCGACAGACTACCAGTTCATTGCATCGAAAAAACAAAAAACCTCTTCTAGTGCAGCAGTATTGAATGTACGTTCCATCAACAACCAGTCGATAGGCTAAAAACAGCAGATTATCGATATGTGTAACGTCAAATAAAAATATCACAACATTGTAGAGGAAGATAAATGAATTAAATTTAACCAATAACTGCTGCAGCACCCAAACGCGCTTCTGGATCACAGATTTTACAAGATCCACTCATGTGCTGTGAGTAGGTTATCTCTATCTTCGCAATCACTAAACTGAACAATACATACATCCCCCTTGTTTGCCTTCTGACATACCCCATCCTGATTCTACGGTTCAGAATGCCGACTCCTCAGCCAGACAAGTCCCATGTGACTAAGGAGTTGACTCTTTTCGAAGTATTTCCTTTCCAAATCAAGAGTAAATGAGGTGGGTGGCGGTAATCCTAGAGAACTTATTGGCTCACTTAGTTCATGAGCACCCTAAGAGGAAAACATACCAGTCAAACTCAGTGTGGCTGCGTCATGAGATCAACAACTAAATTTTGTGTCAGTCAATACCTCACACTGATTCTCGTACCACGAAGAAGTTTGTTCTCATTATGTCCCAAAGTTAATGACAAAGAGAGAAATCGATGAAAGAAGACCACTATCTTTTCCTTCTCTCAGTATAAGGTCACATTCCGTAGAGTTTTGTTTACACGGAACGAAAGATGACTGCATATATACAGCACAATGCATCGGATCGCCGCGTCATTGCAAATTTCACGAACAGTTTTCGTACACACAATAACACCTTGTTCATGGGCTGAGGATAGGGAGGAAGTTGGGTTCTGACTCATTCACGTGAATTATGCCACACGTGCACAAAATTTCGAGGTTCACACCGGGACTTGGAAGCTGAAAGGGAAAAGCGAGAATTCCAAAAGGCTGGATGCGTGCATAGAAATATGTAGCAGACAGACAATGCACGAGAATAGGCTGTTGGACGATGTCTAGCACAAGTTAATGGGATTGTGTGTTGAAGGGGTCCAGGGACCAGGTGGCTCGCAAAGTTCCTATACAACCTGGCGCGGGTGGCAGTCGCGTTGGACTGTGGGTCGATTGGGGATGACTGACTGGCTGCTGATCGTCGTCTTCACACCACCGTCTTGGTGGTGACCGTTGGTTAGATTCAATAACCTCCAATGGTTCGATATAGTTTTTGACTGGAGAACCAATACATTCACACAGTCGATTCGCGGAGTGATGCATTACCGGACCTCTATCTTTATTTGCAACGTGAGTGGGGCTGACTGAGTAAGAATGAGTGTAGACTGACTGGCTGATACTTTTGGAAGAAACAAAAGGTCGTGGCTGAATGGCGACAATGCGTCTACGAACCGGATACCAATCACCAGCGGTAGAGCGTTCAGGAAGGGCAACCGGAGATCTGGAACAGAATGGAGCGCGTGCTTTTTCTATGTTTTCACAGTGAGATCTTTTAGGGTATCCGTATTGTGATGAATAGGCACAGGCAGATCGCCGGCAATGCCTGCCGGATTGTGCCGCTGATTTCGCCATTGCCAAAGCACTTCTTTCCAATATGGCACGCGTGCTGGGTATTCGGCCAGGGCGGAAATTGACCTGTGAGTCTGAAAATGAAAAATATTTAGTAACCCAGATAAGGTGGAAAGTCTATCTGAGGAATAACAAGGAGTATATCCGATGGCAGTGTTAGTACCAAACTCCGAAACGTTTTATGAGATGACCCAAAGAATCATTTAGACACTGGGAAAAAACTGATTTCAAGAGGAAAAAGAGGATTTATTGTATACAACCGCCATTTAATTTAATTCCTATATGTATAATCACAAAGCAAAAGGGTAGTAATAACCCACGGATTCTGGTGGCTTTGAAAAATCAATAATGGTGGTTGAAATAACGTACTGACAGTTTGCTACTTCCAAGTCCAAGGTTCTTTCAGATCTCTAATCCGTGGTAGCACAATAAACAAATATTGTGGTATTTGGTGTGCCTACGGTTCAGGTTATTATCAAAGAACGAAGTGATCTTGAAACTGGAATCCCAAGTGATCTAGTGTGGATAGAGATTCCACAAATATTTAGATAAACACAGCGGGACGCATGTCGGAATTCATTTATTGTACAAGAAGCTTGATTGTTTCTAGGGAAAGAGGAGGTCATTGAAAGGCACGTATAAAACGATGGGGTGACCGGATCTCTACAAACCGTCTTGAGTGGATTCCCGGTTCCGATCAATCTCCCGAATCTGGTTATCTTTATTCTGATTGTTTGTCCCAGAACAAAGCAGTTTTCAGGGAGTCCATGGACTCCCCAACATGGGTATTAACTCCATATGCATAAATCTAACCACAGACTAAGCTTCAAACTAGATCGTAATGCAGATATTAATCCGGTCGAAGTTACTTCTATTCAGTGGAGAAATGCAACGATTGGATAAAGTAATTTCAAGGTTACCGCAAGCGTTCAGAAGAATCTACTGGAGAGAGCGAACTTGAAGCGTAAATCACCGGAACTTGTCTCTGGTTAATGGTCGTATAGGAATCCGATAGGTGGAAAGGAAAAAGGTCAGGTAACCAAAATCAAAATGAAGAAAATGATGTCCTTGCTTTGATAGGATATCGTACTTCGATATCAAGTATACAACTTAGAACCCTTCTGACAGTTGTCGTTGGTCGAGTGGTTAAGGTCACCGAAATACAGACCTGGTTGTCATGAGTTCGAACCGTTTCACCACCGTTCATCTTCATAATTCTGTATTTCCCCAGGCAGACTCTATGGCCGCGGCTCCTTTCTTGAAAATGGATTATATATTTATACGCTCAATAAACGAAACAAGAAAGGAAAAATCTTTAGTATTATCAACTAAGTCCACACTTTCGATTTACTTTGTAGGCAATCTCAGCGGCAAATCAATCTAATAAATTAGCCATGATAGTAGCTGAGCTACGTCCGATGATGCTGTTTGGCTTGCTCGAATAATGGAAGCAAAGGTGTGAGAGAAATGAGGTGTACTAATGGATCTAACAGAGCGGGAAATGGTAATGCAGTTTTTTCGACGTTTCGATCTCCTGCATTGGTTTTTAAAGTCAATACAGTTCCATTGTACTGAATTAAGAAGGATCTCCCAAGATCGATACATCATTATTATCATATTTTGGTTACGTATTATATGTGGATTTTAAGAATAAGTCTGATGAATAAATCATCAACACAATGTACGGGTTTGTGAGCGTGATGTATTACACCTATAACACATAATTCTACAATTCGGCGAAGCACTCAATGCATAACCGGACATTATAAATGAATAAGTGTTTGTTACAGGAAACTGGAGGAAGATTTGAGTTATCGGCATCAGTTCAGTTTTGACAACCGCTACTCATGCACTCCCGTGCAGTAGTTTTCGTTGCTGTCATATTCAATTCAGTTTGTAAAACCATTAACCATGCGCTTTTGTGCTTAGGTACAGGGCAATCGAAACGTGCTTGTGAATTATTGATGACTTCCGGGATTCGGTCCTCAGATAGGTCGACGGAATTGTGCTGTAGGTGAAACCCAGCCAGGTCACAACAACTCCACAAAGGGTGATAGATTGTCAGATCGTGGGTCACTCGTTATCTCACGAAAATGAATGGTGAGTAAAACTTCACCAGCGGTCATAATTTGACCTGTATAACCAGGAAAACGTCAGGAGAGACTACAACACAAACATATAACATCAGAGTGAATTCCAGCGCAGTCACTGATCTGAAAAGAATCCCACAAGCACTACTTCGGGGATAATTCAAAAGCATCAGTATGATTGAGAGTGTCTTGGGTTGTGGCCGGTCACTCTTCCTTTGCAACTCGTGAAATTCTCCTATACGACCAAGTGTCTCTCTAAAAGCTTTCACTGAAGAAGCCCTACTAACCGTCCTCACATGAAGGGGTGTTTCCCCATCAAGGTAAGGGAAAAGCAACATCCAGGATGAAAATGGGTTCTATGAATCAGTCACTTCACCTAGGGTTGATGATACAAAAAACCGATCCCAAACCAACCATGAAGGGGCGCACGGGCCAAACACACGTGCCTTCTTGTTTGCGGCAGTGTTCACAGGTTTGATTGAGCTTTTCCGAAGTCTGACTTCGTCCAAAGTGCGCATGATCTGATTAACCGGACACCGGCCCACAATGGATTGCAGTTTTTACACACACTCTCACTGCCTCGCGAGTCAGGCTTTTGTTATTCGAAAGTTACAGTAGTGAATTCCCACAAGAAAGTTCACAGGCTTTGGCCGAGGCAACCTGGTAATTTCCCGCCAATTAGTAACGCGTAGAGTCTTTTCCTTTGTTATAAACCGCGATTAGTTTGCCACACAGTTAGGACTTAGATGTGTGAAATATTACTATATTTTTCATATATTTTTACACACGTCTGAGGCCAGACTGTGCCAAACAAATCGCGGTGTAATCAGCTTCGTAGAAAGAAAAAAGATCCATGATTGGCATGTGGGCCAGATACTGCTAGGTTTCCCAAACCAAGGCAGGTGAATCTTCTTAGACAAGTCACAACCGGAGCCTTCGGTTAACCAAAGCCACAGGTAGTGGGGTGGTATGTGGAAACAATAATCCATTGGTTGCCGGTGTCCAATCCACCGGATCATACGCCCTTTGGATAGCATCAAATGTCCACGGTGCTCAATCGAGCTGGCGACCACTATCCCGACCAGGAAAGTGTGTGCGTGGTTCGTACGCCTGAAATAGAATCAGGGTTTTTGGCCAACTCACCTAGGTGAACTTCCAATGGTCCACCAACCCGGCTACAGCCCCAGATATAGGCTTTTCGTCCTCTCTCGTTGGTGGGAAAACACATCCGCCAGGAGAAGGCAGAGAGAGAGAGTAGGGCCTCCTCAGTAGAAGCTATTTGAGACGCCTGGTCGTGTTGGAACATTTCGCGAAGTTCAAGGGAGAGGTGACCAACCGCAACCCAAGACACCCTCACCCGACCATAGTGAGGTTTTCGAAGGCAATATAATGATAATAAGAGGCAAGGAAGAACAAGCGAGCACAGTGAAAAAAATAAATAAATAAATGAAGCTTTGTGCTGGTCGTAAAAGTTACTGATCAATGAAGAGCAAATGGTAAAAGGTGGTTGTTCTTTAGCGCACCAGGTGTTAATCACAGAGGGGAAAATATTGCAAATAAATGTCAGAAATGGAATAATTAATACAAGGATTAGGGATACCCTTCGCTTTAAAACTACCATTCACCTAGCACCAAAGTTTATCATGATCAAACTCCTAACGCTTATCATTTATTCTATAAATTTTCAATATAATGGATTCGAATGAGTGTATGCTTAAATGGAACAATATTCAGGCTCATTTCTGGTTGTCCGGAGGAAAAGTTTCAAACGCTTCTTTAAGTCACAACTTGGACCGATCAGATGTAGTATCCCAAACAAATTGAGTCAGAAGACCGTGAAATATAGTGCATGCCATAACCCTCCAAAGCGCAACGTCGACAATTTAACCAACTCATCCGGATAAACAGCTTTAATGGAGGGGGCAACTGTGAATACTATTAGAAGAACACAACGCGGATTATTAGGATAATGCAATGTTTGAAAAAGCGATTATAGGACCTAATCTTAACGGCAATAATGAGACAATACTTTATCAGTATGATTCTTAAAATGTAGTCTTTGGTTCATTGGAGCTGCTGTACTTTGAGGATGTTTGCGTGAATTTATGGTCGCGGTGTGTCCAAGAACTCCGAATTCGGAGGGTGTGATTGGTTAAACATATGCGTAGAATTAGTGCAGCTGTCTTTGGTGGTCCATACAATCGAAGAACCAGGAGAAGTTTCAGTAGAATACATCCACTAAAGCTTTTGCGTCAATCGTTTTTGTACAACCATGGTATGAAAAAACCAAGGCGATGGGTTACAATCGTTTTTAAAATAGACCGAAGACAGATCGTTGCGTTGCTGAAAATACTCCATCAGAAAGTGTAATAATTGAGCCGATGGGGTCTGACAGAGCAGAAAAGGTAAAACCGAGCGACAGTTGACGATAGCGTTAAAAAGATTTCATGGGTGAATGAATGAGATTACTCATTGCTTTCACGATTGAGAGAGCACATCTTTATCAAACATCCAATGAGACGGATAAGACAGAAACACAAATATACGACCAGTCATAGAGGTGTGCCTGTAAATGAATGTTGTTTTCAATTGGAAATGAATGACGCGCGAAGCCAGTTTGGTTTTCATCATTTCAGTGGTTAATATCAAAACAGTTATTTTTGGACAAGGAGCTTAGGAAAGTAGTTGGGGTGACCGCGGCCCAACATTAACACTTGTAATGAACACTTGTTAAAATTATAACTTCGACATTTTAGCTTCACTTGACATAGTGGTTAAAATCGATCTGAACCATCTCGGTGTTGATGTCCCAAATTTTACTAACCTGTGATGGCTTCCATGGTTGAACAACATCTTTGGATAGTAAATCAGGGTACGGGTCGGGATTTCACTTTGTTTATCCATCGATATTCTAGAAGCAGTTTTGTAATGCGTTTTCAAGACCTTCTGTATTCCATGAAAGCCTCTGCGTATACCTCAAAGTTTACAAGAAGACCGCATTAGCTGAGTAAAAGTTTCACTACTAGAGGGAGTATCTTACTGACTGGTTTT
Source organism: Echinostoma caproni (assembly GCA_900618425.1). Lineage (NCBI taxonomy): Eukaryota > Metazoa > Platyhelminthes > Trematoda > Plagiorchiida > Echinostomatidae > Echinostoma > Echinostoma caproni. Next base: position 14,915 of record UZAN01044433.1, on the reverse strand, counting down.
CAGAATCAGCACTACATCGGAAAACTTGCTAAACAAGCTTTGTGCATCAGTGTGAAGAAGGATTAAAACTCTCCTGCACAGAAAGCCGTATGTGAACCAAGTATTCAGTTGGATATCCAGTGGTTGGCAAACAGGGCTTTCGACAAGATGAACATTGTTAAAGTCGGGCCAATTCGGAGGGAGATAATGAGCTGGGGTTGAGAGAGAATGCGCGTTGGTGAAATTTCGCAATGTCTTAAGCGAGATATGTGACCCATCTATTCTATTTTTTCTTCATTATTTGCGTGGGTAACTTTTTGATTCCGAAAGGCACATATAAGAAGAAAATGTGCAATTAATATAGCCGGTGTATTAAGATAACAACATTGAAGAAGAGCACAGACGAATGTCTCGATCATAAATAAGTTAGATTACGGCAAACTACTGAAGGATCGAAAGTTTCAGTCACTCGAGGAGTTGGTGAGAATTATAACCTCAACGGGATAATAAGCGAGTATACATGCTATGCAGAAAAAGAAAACGTGCACAAACATGTCAAATCATTCAATTAGGAAGGAGGACACCAAGTGGTTATTAGGCGGCAACGAGGTGCGAAAAGGAAAGAACACAAGAACAAATAAATTGAAATAGACATAGGTTGACCTAAGATTGGTTGAAATCCAAAGCTGCGTCACGAGAGAAGCAAGTTTTCAATGTTTGATATAAAGTAAGATGAACAAATGATTCGTAGTTGCATAACTACAGTGAGGTTTATGTGCTTCAACAGAGTGAATAATTTTATTCCTTACTACTAGAACTGAGATGTCATTTTGTGTACACAGCGTTCATGAAAGAACAATAAACGTTCCCAGCGCGTAACTCGTGGTACGATCGGAAGTTGTAGTAAAGAACTAGTTTGTCTGACTTCGTGCCAAACGATCCAATCTATAATAACTAGAACAGCATCCTTTCTTGATATCTTAAACGACGCGGATGCTTCCAGATAATTACAGCACCACACTATTTCTTTACCAACTCACACCTTCACTAACGGAAACAAATGGAATCATGAAAGTAGTGAACCCTGGAATCGATGTTCGTTTCAGGGCCCCAAATTATTGTGACAACCTATCGACACTAATGTATCGAAAGGATTAACAAAAGGTAACCAAATGATTCATAAAAGCGGCGAGGGCAACTTTGCCGTCCTAAATAGTACCACTCATTTATTACACTTATTACGCAATAGCGAGTGATTAAATATGTATGTATGTTGTTTACGAAGGTTTATTCACAATAACCAAGGATGATGCGCATGAAGGCCTCTTACCTATGCTTGGAAGATGAGTATGAATATAATTCAAGAGAAATTTACACGCTTCAAGCGTGACCTTACTAGGTAGAACGGACGGTTTAAAAATAGCGAGAGTTAATCCTACACGATGAAACCAACTCAGTTAGAGGAGCTCTTCAATAGTTAGTTCAGGATTCTGTGCACGTCAAAGTAACATGCATCAGAGCAGAGCTCACCTGCCACGGTCTTTCTCTCAGCGGATGGTCGGCAAGGTTCACCGATGACAGACAACGCTTCTTCCTTCGTCCACTGTGGCGATGTACGGAGTAGGTTTGGCTCTTTGCAATCAAAGAGTTCGGGGTGGAAATCACATTCGTCAAACCCTCGGTTTTCGACATCCGCGTCTGGGCTGCGTCGAGAAGCATGTAACCGGTGCTCAGTTGATTGCTGCCGCTGAATTGATGAACCAAAAGCGCTCCCCGTCGGTGTAGTTGGATAGGTCGATTTTGATTGGATTTTATCGATAGGTTTATTGACGAAGCGAATGGTATCTGACCGCTTTTCTGGCGTTCGGTTCGCAGGTTCTGACACATCTGACGAAGAGTGAAGCAACTGGCACGACCCACTGGAGGTCGCAGCGCTGCAGTTGGTATAGGTTTGGTGGACAAGTTTGTTAAGTTGCTGATCATTGTTTTCAGAGTGTTCGGGGTAGGTGGAGTGTGTAGTCGAACTGGAGTGTAATCGAGCTGTGTGTCTGCAGATGACACGCGATCCGATGAACGTGAATCGTTCTCCCGAGTTTTGGATGACCGTGGTATTTGTTTGGGTATCTGAGTTCGTAATTTGGCAATTTTGTTGCCTTTCAGATACGGTTCTGAGTGGTGTTGGTCCAGGACGGGAGATGCGATGGCTTCGCATGATTCCGGGGGTTGTGGGGGTTGGGGCTGTTGTTTTGTTTGTTGATGTTCCGCATTGTCGTATGCTAATGCGGTTAGTCCGGATAGTGGAAATAAAACTTGTTCTGCGAAATGAAGAAAAGAGACGACCGAGTGAAACTTAAGTCCTTAATGAGCTCGCATGAACATAGCAGTGATGAAAGGGCAACATTCCATGGTAGAGCCAACAGACTGTTATCAGACATTGTGCTGATTGGCGCAACTAACTGCAACAGTACAAAATCCGGTCCATTTTTCCACGCGGATGGCAATGCGTTATTGATGTGTATCCAATTGTATTTGTATGAAAAGATTTCAGACGCCTTCTGGAACATCCTTGAAGTTATCATAATTGACCCTGAACTTCCTCTTTATGGCTCGGNGACTGAATCTGCGCACCAATTGCATCCAACTGGATGAGTAATGGATAGACTCGTTTGCATAATGCATCCTCAATCAAATGTTTAACTAAAGAAGTTTTACAGTTTCCAACCAAAGTGTATAACAGCACCAATAGTCTGACGATGTATAGAGTGATGCCCGCTTTTGTTTAAGACTCCCTCCACATCGTCCCCTTCCACCTCACCGTGGCTCTTATTACTAAACAATATATCCTTACAGCACCTCCTTTGATATATTTCAGACAAAAACACCAATGCTTACTCTAACCAATTCACTGCTGCACAAAACTGAGAAACACCCACATTTATTCACTTCAGTCAACTGTGGAATAATGCTTCAATCTTCCACCTCTTTCTGCTCGACTGAGTCTAACGTAAGAATATTGTCCTTATTACACATTCTTCCTAAAATTCTAACTCACATTAACTAGCTCGTCGGAGAGAAGACATTTTGTTGCTACTACCTTGGTTTCTGTCTATCCGAGGTTGACTTGTGTGACCCGATTTCTCCCACATTTCCGCGACGCGATCGGCCAGCATTATTAAGTGCTTGTATGCAAGTGTCGCATCGTTCCGAGCATTTTGTTCTCCAAAACATCCAAATCGTGGAGTAATCTTCTAATACAAAATATGCCCAAATGCACCTGAAGTTTTGTGTCTTAATATCCCTATATTACACATTACATATAAAATCGTCATTTTATCAATAGACTTTACTATAAAACAACTTTTTTAAAAAGGTAAGCATTAATTAGCAGTGTAGTAGCACAACTCTTTCTAATAACAGCCAAGGAAGCTTTAAAATAGAGGGGCGAGGGAGATCTAAAATAAACAGGCAAACGAACAACGGAAGAAAATATTTTCAAACTCAAATCGTTTGGAGTAAGAGACCGAACATAGAAAATTGGCAAAGATGTGTAGGATTTAGGAAAACAATTAAGATCAGAATGGCTTTGAGAAATAAACCATATTCCTGTTAGCCTGAAACGAACCCAATAACACTGCATAATGGCCCACAGTTTATTACACTATTCCTAGCAATTGTGGTTGAAATGCCCGCTCAAGACTCCTGAATTACACTTTTGATAAAATGTTCAGAAGTTATTCATCTTTCGAGTTCATTCTGATCCACATATAGACTAAGCCAACACTGATGATACCAAGCAACCCAAGCCATAATATTCCAAAATAGCAGCCAGTTTTCACAGCGAGAAAGTACATTGGACGGAAAAGATGAGAGAAATTCGAAATTTGTCTTATTAAAAGAAATGTGGACGAAGCGATGATCGTCTTCTGGGGCGTGGAAATGCATGGTTAATGGTTGTAAACACTGAACTGAATCCAGCTTCGGATAGAATACAGCTTTCTGTGTGGTGATAACTTAGCTGATGCAAAATGGAAAGTTCTCGAAAAACGTGACGCAAACACAACGAATAACTTACGTCGTCTCTCTAGTTGGTTCTGCGGCCATGACTGGCGCACTGAGTCGATTGACTTGGTGAGGCTGTAGTTGGCGTAAGACCCTGGATAGCGAAAGAAGATATGAAAATTTTGAAAGTTAGGTTTCAAAGTTGAATGATCTGTCAACGTTTACTATAAACAATGCAGTTGTCAGCTGACTGTGTATACGTCTTTCTATTACAAAATCAGTGCAAGAAAGTGCTGCTTTCATGGATGGGCTAAAAGAACTAATGTCATTTAAGCACTGATTAACGGTTCAAAACCCATCAGCCATTCTCTGAGCATTCGAGAGTAAACATTAAAATGACATATAACATTAAAATTTCATATGCAAAAGCGCCGTCTGTATTTTGCACTGATCGTCAAAATGATTCACTTTGATTACGTGTAGATTTTACCTAGAAACATTGATGTTAACGTGACGAAGTTAATTTTCATTGATACACCATTACACCAAAGTAATGATGTTATGTTTTCTAGGACACTGCGATTCACTGGCCGTATTTCCAATAAATTAAAGTGGATGTGCTTCTCATCAAGCCGTTCGTTTTCATTACTGAAAAAAATCCATTTCACTGGATATTTCAGTTACATAGTGGCCAAATGGCTGACATTTAGACATAGGTAACAAAACTTCAATGCTTATATTTTGGTGTTTTACGTGTCTTCATCCTGAATGTGCCTAAAAATCGCAGTACAATAATTTTTATAATAAAAAAACGTCCATGGTTTGCTAGTGAAGGGTGCTACTATCAGGTTGTCCGGGTCGATCCAGTAGAAGGTTCTTCCAGTTTGTATAATATCAAACTAGTTTCGATGCACATCAAAGGACTGCACATTATCTCTTGCGAATTATGATGAAAAACACAGTACCTGAAAGAAAGCACAATTATGTAATAATCGGAATAGTATTTAATTTAGGAATACGAGAATCCGTACCGTACTGCTCAGAACTGAATTGGCTCCAACCCGAACTACGGGCACCAATGAAATACACGAGGAATTGATAGCAGCAAATGCTTATCTTTATTGATAGAATTAGAGCATGTTTTATAGAACGTAATAGCTCATACGATTGGTTGAAGGGCCGTCGTCCAATTACGTAACCGTTTGCGCCGACGCATCATATGTACTAACTCGGATGTCACGTTCGCCCAGTGTACCACTGATCGAGCTTCCTGAACGGCGATAGGATGACATGAAACTGTCGTCGTGCATGGATTGCGGTCACGGAAGTCTGGATCACCACATATTCATCTATGGCTCACGTAGCGTGGAGGATTATTACATATTCAGACGGTGAATGTTTGGATTACAAACATTACCACCGATTACTGCATATCTTATGTCATAATGAAAGAGTATGCTGATCGATCAGGACGCAGATTAAGTATATTAACAGCACAGAGAAAACCAATCGCATTGATTTCTTGCAAGTAACGCTCGGATTTCACTTTGAGGCATTGGGCGATCGCAATGATATGATAAAGCCGGTACTCAACCTTTTCGGAACTTATTGATTAGGGTACACGCTAAGAAAATTCTTTGATGGACCCCCTAGATGTTTCTTCACAAAGGATGGAATCAGTTGGGCAATCGACAAAGACCTTGAGTACAAGAGTACGGACTAGTAAATTGGTGTATATGACCGTAATGCAACCAATGTGAATCGGCTTGATTTGCGACTAGAAACTGAAATTGTAATGCTNTGCTTCCTTTATAGTGCGTCAAGTAAAAGTTCCAAAATTTCCACAAGATATAAGGTGAGTGAATGGTAAGAAGGTTGGTCTTACAAGGGTTTTCAGGAACAAAATTTCCGGTTGATCCCATTTATTTAAATTGCGCCTTAAAGATAACGCTTCGATATTCCATAGATCTTAAGAACGCAACACGGATGAAGTGTCGGCGCGTGTACAGAAGCCTCGTTTGGCATTTGACAGATATTTGTGGCGCCGTCGAGACATCCGACTGTATGTGAAGGGTCAAGTATAATCTGCAGTAGTTCGGCCAGTCCNCTACGGTGCAGAGACTTGGCCACTACGGGAACAGAATAAAAATAGATTGTCGGTGCTCGAACACCGCTGTCTACGTCGCATTGCACGAGTTTCATGGGGTAACCAGATTAGCAATGCTGAGGTTAGACGTAAAGCTTTAGGCAGTCACGGTCGTCCAATGGAGCAAGTGATCGAGCTCCATGGATTACGTTAGTTGGGACATATGTTACGCATGCCACCAAATAGGTTGCGACGGCGAGCAATGTTTACCGAGACAGGCAGTGGTTGGAAAAGGATCAAGGGCGATCAAAAGAAGACCTGGCATGAGGGTATGAAAACCCTAACCATAAGACTAGGCCAAATGGTCCTGTGTTGGTCAACAGATTTTATTTTTACTTTCCTTCTGTAGCATTTATAAACTTCATCGTGAATCATAAAATGTTACTTACGTTTGTAACATATTCAGTAATCCTAAGAAATAGATGCCGCAAAACAGAGGTTCAATTTAACTAACCTGTTTTCTCCGGTGGTCGGCGACCTGAAACGGAGCATAAAAATAGAAATTAACTGGAAGTTACAGTGTTAAACGAGGACCTCAACTTCAACAAAGAAAAACTACTCACTGAACAAAACAGTTGAGATGGGGAACAAGTTGGATACCCTGATTATTTATTCTTAACTCTGGGAAAAGAGATCGAACGTGTGTATACCCTCTGGGTGTGCTACATTTCCACACAGTCTTTAGGGGCAGGTCTTGAAAAGAAACTACGTGGAAATAAAGGACAATTAGCAACGTATTACGGTAACCTCATTACAGATTTATTACTCTAAAGCCAGAAAAACATATATGAGTAGATTTTTGTGCACTGCGCAATAATCGAGTAAACNNAGTAAACGACGCCGATAAGAATACGACATTCGGTGAAACGCTGAAAGCAAATTAGCTTTATCGCTCCATTACTGAAAAGGATAGCTGGAACGAATGCCATGATGATTACAGTTTATGTAGACATCGTTTTACAATCCGAATAATTCAGATTTTGAACTGATCAACTATTTTCGATTGCCGATGGGGTTGTCGTCATTGATATGCGTCGTTCTTCTTTGACTTCAGGGTGAATGGGTGAATGATTGAGAGTTTATGGACGGTAGCTGCACCACCAAATTATACATGGATGGTCACAACAGGGCAAAAGTTGTCAAAACCTGTCTCCAGGACCACCACCACAAAGGGGTGAAGATGAACTGCAATCGTCTCGACCGTTGACAAATCGTAGACTGCACTACTTTGGATCCACCTCCTTTGAAACTAATCAGAGGACGGAACGCCTCACACACAGTGATTGTGTGATCAGACCAAGCGAGATGATAGGTAACTGCCGTAGCTAGGTCACTGTAAAACCTCGATTCAACCAGCTAGAGTGCTCCTTAATGCGAGCGGATAGAACCTTCACCTTTCGACCTACGTAGCTCGCACAACAGGAGCAGAGAATCGATAAACGCAAAACAAGGAAGCATCCGAAGTATCAGTTGTGAATGCGTGGACGCGAGGAGAATGTCGAGTTCAGATGCACACTGCGTGTAACTGATGAACGACGGAATTTGTCTATTCAATGTTTTTGCGGTCGTAACTTCCCCTAATGGGAGAAAGATATTAACGGGCTTTTCTGCAGTTGCGCATAATGATCGACGTGGACGTGTCACCGATTCAGGGTGTCCATGTTCTAGATAGACATTATGGATTCTTTTGAGCGCAGCTTCAACCGATTTCAAAGAGCAAAGCTCTATAAAACTACCGAATCTGCAATGAATCAGATTTTTCCCATGTTGCATTGGGACTACACTTGAGCGCTTTGTTCTGCCCGGTCGATGCATTCTTGTGATGAATTTCTACACGAATTGACCCAAATGGGAATGGGGACAACAAAACGCCTGGAAATCCGAGGCCCACTGCGGACGCTTTTCTCAGAGTGAAGTCTATTTTCGAATGGGTTCTATCAAAGTTTATCAGTAGAATATTGGTACCCTGATCA